>APFE030514799.1:60386-105215 GCA_000404065.3 Pinus taeda
GGGGGGTTGGGGGGGGGGGGGTGGGTGCGACAACAATTATTTCGAGCCCCCCCCCTGGCGGGGGATCGGGGGAAGCACCCCGAAAGTTAAAAATAGATGTAAAATTGGCTTGTAAATTTTTTTAATTTCGTAGTCAATATAGGCCATTCATTACGCGGAGATCTGACGGTAGAAGTTATGTTTAATTTAGGGTTTTTTCCCTAGAAGGAAACCCCTTGCTATATATGAGGGAATTGTACTGCATCTATGTAGATCTGTATTCTGAGTGAGAAAGAGAGAGGAGATTGTGTAAGAGAGAAGAGGGAATTACAACCGATCTGTTGTAGATTGTATCTCTTCAGTTCATTGGATAATATAAAGGAAGGACTGACTATTTCTCTGTGGACATAGCCCAAATTTGGTGAGCCATGTATATCTGTGTCTCTCTTGTCTTATGCATTTTCTGTGTTTATATTTCTACAATATATTTTATGTGTTCCATTGCTCTATAATATATAATTTTATAACACTTATATTAGGAAAAAGTTGTTGGGATTATTGTCATTGATGGAAAAGGAACAATAAAGGAGCAACAAGAAGTGTGGTTGAGAATGTTTCTTGTTAGAGAATAGCTTATGGAGATGTTGATGCATTGAGGTATACTTGTGTTGATGTACTCTGTTGTTTGATATATTGATTAACTGATTTGTTATAGAGATGTTGTTGTGAAGGTAAATGCATGAAGGAGATCTTGTTAAAGGCTTCTTACTTATGTTGTCATCATATGTTATGATGCCATTGTTATGTTGTACATATACATATGTTGAACTACTAATGTGTACATTGTGTTGTAAGGTTGATTGTGCATTCTAGGTGATTTTGATGAAGGAATTGATTGATGTATGCTTAGTTGATGAGGTGTTGTGATACTTGTGAACAATAAGGTAGAACAAAGAATGTTGCAGAGATTACTATGTAATAAAGATCAGTTGAAGAGGTGCAAGGCAAGGCATGTTGCAAAGTATGATGACATAATAAATATATGCATAGTTTAACATACATTGTTGATGTCATGCTTGTGTTAATGTAGGTATTGTTATGCCTTGGAGGTGAAGGAGACCAACTTGTTAGAGCTTTCTTTCATATGTTGTTATTGCATGATTGAGCTAATTTCATGTTGATGGTGTTGCATTTATTGTTATGGAAAAGGAGCAAAAAAGTAGAATGGCAAAGGGCGTCATTGATGGCATAGTTGGTTTAGAGTTTTTTACACATCCTTGTTGGTTACATATGCTTGTTGATTGTCAATGACAAAATGTTGCAGAGATTGTTGTGATGCAAATAAAATATGCAAAATAAAAGACATGATGCTAAGACAATGACAATATGTTGGTGACAATAATATGTATGTTTGATAGCGACATTATGATGCTAAATACAAATAACTGATTGGTGAGTATATGTTGCTTCAAGTGACAAGACAATGCTATTGAAAAAGGGTTGTTGAATATGTTGCCTGGGTCAGAGGCATGTGCTTGCATATATTTCTATGGTATTGAGATGGTTATGGTGCAAAAATATATTGTCTGCATATGATGGTTGAGTTGATTTACTTGAAGAAGTTGTGATGCATTAATGGCAAATGTTGTTATTGATCATGAGGAATGAATGCTCAGTTATATGGTCTTACGTTATTCCTATAATGTTACATGATCTTGGAATTATGTTGGTGTAATTAATCATTACATGTTGCTGAAAATAATATTGGGTGGAGTATTTATTTTTGCTTTTAATATTCAAAATTTGAAAAGGTGTGAAATGAATTGGTGAAATGCAAAAAAGGCAAGTCTGTTCACTTCATATTCATGTGTGGAATATTAACAACCAACAAACTATATTTATAAAAATATATGTTTTTTGAAAGGTTGAATCGTTAGAGAGTAAGAGGATGTGAGCGCTTATTGGAATGTTGTTCATTAGTTACTTGGCACATATATAGAGCTGATGCAAAGAAAATTTGAGGAGAAGAAGAAGCAAAGACAAAGATGGAGGTATGCAAAGTTATAAACCAGGTAAACCAACATATTATTTCTTGTGTATATCAGGGGATTGCAGTCTCCTTTCAAGTTGCAACTTGATAAAGAACAGGTTGGAGCCTATTGAGGTAGGCGCCTCCTGTGGGTTCTAGCTTGCAAAAAAATTGTGGGAGTTCAATCTTCCTTGCAAGTTGAAGCTTGCTAAAGAATTAAGGTAGCAACCTCCTATAGGTTGAAGCATACAAAAAACCAAACGTAATAAGGGAGTAGAAGCTTGCCTTTGCATCACAACAATAAAAAAGTCATGGTTTTCTCCCTTTATGGGTTTCTACTTAAATTTGGTGTCCATGTGATGATTTTGTATGTTGATTTTATACTATCATGAAAGTTGTTATATTGTGGTTCACATATTATATATTGTTCATATATTAAATCTGCATTTTATATGGTGTTAAACTGCTCACTGAATAGTTCAAATAAGCTTTAAGAAGAAAATAAAAAATTGTCCATGAATGTACTAAACTGATTCACCCCCCCTCTTAGTTTAGTTAAGTTTCCATCAATTAGTATTGGAGTATTTTCCATTTGTGACAACCTAACAAATGGAAGGTAGATTTGGTTGAGTCACAGACTATAAAAGTGTACTTATACTTAGTGCATCAAGTTTTTATTAAGGGAGAGGCAAGGTAAAAGAAAAACTGATAGCTTATGGACCTAATGTATGCAAGTTTGTATGCGATGGATACAGTAAAGGTGATTCTTCCTCTACTCAAGAACAAAAGTGGAATGCTAAGGCAAAATGTGCAATGTATAAAAATCTTCATAATAAGGATCTTGATACAATAATATATTTAAATTTTGCAAAAGAAATCTAGGATAGATTACAGCTTATGCATGAAGGAGAAACTGATAATAACAGTGAAGAAAAGGAGAAGAAAAAATAGGGAAAATAAAAATTTCTGTGAGAAGGAAAGCATCCAGTCAAATGAAACCTATGCTAGTGTGAATGAGCTTGATTTCTATGGAGAAAAGTTAGCTAAAGAACAAGCTAAGCTTGAATCAACATTGGTTGAAATAGATAGATTGACAAATGGAATAAGAGACCAAAACAAATTATTGCAGATATGTGATGAAAGAGAGTATGAGCACAAGGAGGAAATTATTAACTCGAGGACACATCTTGAAGAAGCAAGGAATAGAATAAATTATGAGCAGTCAGTTGAAGGAGAGGGACCTAGAATGGTGAAAGATGAGAAGCTGGGATTGGTTCAATAAGAAATGAATTAGATGAAAAAAATAAACTATTTAAAAAACTAGAAGAGGAGATTGTCTCCATGAAGTGGAATAACTCAAAAGAAACCAAAGATGATTATGAAGCAACCCTAAAAAGTCATGTAAGATAAGGAAAACAACATAACCAAAGTAAAAAAATGAGTTGCAAAAAATTCCATTTACAAAAAGGCCATTATATCCCTGAGATGAATTGAGAAAATTTGCAAGATCCCAAAGGAGATTCTTTGCTCCTTTGAAAGATATCAAATGTTTTTCTCACCATGAACCTAGACATGTAGCAACAAAATTTAAGAAAAAGAAAATCAATACCAATTAGTAGAAGATGCAACAAACATGAAGGCTCCCTCAAGCAAGCAACCAAAGAAGACAATCATCCACCAGCTACACAAATAATTTCTATGGTTATCGTTACTTGTTCAATGGTTTTGGACACAAAGTTGTTGAATGCAAAATGTATACAAAGAAAAACATGAGCTCAAGAAGAAAAACACCAATACTTCCATTTCTTAGCCACACAAGATGTTATGTGTGTGATAACCTTGGCCACAAAGCCAAATGCTAAAAGCTGGCATGTACCCTAAAGAATCTAAATAGAAGAAAGAAGTCATTCAAATCAAACTACAAAATGAGTCAAAAAGAAATGCAGACAACATAATGCAACCTATTAAAGTATGGAAAAGGAAAAAAAAGGAGCAGGCTATGACTTCAATGGAAAAATGAAGTCATCATGGCCTCGAGGGGGTTGCTCAAGAAAGAAAAATAGGAATTTAGACAATGTTAGAGGAGCAACAACATCTCATGGGGAGAGAAACCCCAAGAATGTTTTGAAATAGATAACCTATATGAGAAGATCAAACTTACACATAAGGCGCAACATAAGTTATTATGATAGACTTTGAGGCAATAAGTCTAGTTAGAAGTACTCTTTTATTGAGCAGAGATAATATCTAGCTGTGACAAAAGAGACATACTAATCTAAGAGGGGGCTGAATTTATAATAAGTCAAAGTGAATAGTTGCAAATGTTGATTATAACACTCTTGAGATATGAAATAACTGAATACTCAAGATTAGTCCAGATATTTATGAGATGTAACAATGCAAAGAATTGTGTAAAGCGGAGCATATCTCATTCTATTTAGTGCCATTCTACCTCGACCATCTATTCATATACACATATTTTTTTTCTTCAATCTCAACTCGAATAGAAAATTCTACTCCATGAAATAAAAGAGTGATGTGGCATAACAATGAAGAAGCTCATTTAGTGAAAATATACTGAAAACTTGACCTAAAATGGATTTCACATTAAATGATTGACTCAAGTCATAGTAACTAAGGCACACATGATTTTGTTCTATGTTACTTACAACAAAATATTTAAGATTATCATCATCAATAGGAAATTAAACATTTCGACATCCTAGATTTGTGAATCCATCAACATAGAAACTTCAGTCAAAGTTTAGAACATGTAGTAGCAACCCAAAGAACCCTAGGTGACAACCAATAAAGTTCAAGGTAATGGACAATTTATATAAGGTAACTCAAATAGGCAATGTAGTGGGTACCAAGGGTCTGGCATGAAAATATCTATTAGGCAACTTAGACTCTCAATAATTCAACATATGCAACATGTCTGTTGTGATTCTAGATAAATAGTTGAGACTATAAATGAAAAAGATAGAGGCCACAATGCACGAGTGAAATGCAAAATGGTATTTCTAGAGAAGAATATGCTCGTGGTCAAAATTGAGAAGGAAATGTAAAATGGTCAAAGGATCAATGTGAATTGTCAATGAGCATAACAGGAAAATTTGAACTAAGATTTCGTTCTACCTAATAGAAATTTGAAATGTTCTCCATCTATTCTTGCTCCTATCCAAATATCAACTACTGTATTGGACACATTGACATATATTTCTTAACATATACTCATATTAGTCAAAGCGATCAACAATTTTATGAACCACATTCATGAAAGAAAGTATAGTTGTTGTGATTGTGTCTAAGCCTAGGAACAAACTACAGAAGCATGCAAGCAAGGAGTCAAGCCAATCGTGACTAAGTTGGTGTTGTCTCAGTACAATTGTGGTACATTCCACTCATGCTATTAGATAAAATGAAATGAGAGAAAAACTTGTAGCACTTGTAGCACTTGAGGCTAGGGTTTCCCTTCCATAGATTTGACAAGGGAAGCAAGCTACGACACTTTCCTATTGAGCTAATGCAGTGAAAACACTCGAATAAGGACAAGTGATTCCCATTCTTGTCCTGAACCTTCTTGAGTATCTACGTGCCATGGAATTCATATTATTTTCAAAAGGGTGACATTTGATTTTCATGAAGGGCATACAATAGAGGGGGTGGACAGGTAATTCGAAGAAACTCTGAAAATATAACAACATGGAAGATGCTGGTTCTCAAGAATATATTTATTATTATTATGGTAAGAAGCCGCACTCAACAGTTAATAGAGAACCTGTACCTGAACAAAGAACATTATGACAATGTACGTTACAAGTCAATGAAGCAATTAAAATGTTACAAGCTAGACCCGAGGGACGTTACAAAATCAACATTACAGTGGCATTATATATATTATACAAAGTGATAGGGATGCAATGGTAAACGATGAAAAGAGAGGAGTGTTACTTGGATTTCAGAAAAACATCTACCAAATGCTAGATTTGTAAGCCAGATGTGCATCATGTTAGAAAAAATGGAAAGAAAAGAAAGAATTGAATTAACCAGCAACTCACAGGTGAGAAAAATGCACCTGTAGGCTGCACAAACTGGAGCATACACTCTCATATTCAGTTAATCAAATATGAGACAATAAATACATCTCAAAAGAATAGGGAGGTGAGAACAAACTCCTACAACCTAGGAACTAATCCTAACTTAAGGAGTTACATTACAACCATGTAACCATTTCTCCATTAATACATTATAATATTAATTATTTTCAACTCTCCCCCTTAATGGAGAAAGGATTATCTTGAAGTCATAACATCCCCCTAAATAATTCAAACTTCACTTTCCCAAGAGGCTTTGTAAAAATATCAACCATATTGTCACATGTTTTACAATATTCAATACAATTTCTTTTGACTGGACCTTTTCTATGACAAAGTGAAACTGAGTATCTATGTGTTTCATGTTCTTATGAAACACTCGATTTCTTGCCAACTTAATGGAACTCTGGTTGTCACAATTGATAATGGTCACTTCTTTCTGATCTTTCCTTGCATCATGGAAAATCCTCCTCAACCAGATAACTTCACATGTTGCTGCACATAATGCTTAGTACTCGGATTCAAATGAAGATAAAGAAACAATGCTTTGCTTTTTACTCCTTCATGCTATGACCCCAGATCTAACACTGAATGCATAACTCGTGATAGATCGTCGATCATCCTGGTTACCTACCCAATCAGAGTCTGAAAAACCTGCTAAAGTAACATAAGATGTATCAATGTATAAAATGCCATAATCACTAGTACCATGAAGATACCTCAGTACACTTTTTTCTACAACCCAATGACATTCAAGAGGTTTAGAAATAAACTGGCTCAATACACTAACAAAGTATGCTAAGTATGGTCTAGTTGTAGTAAGATATATTAGACTACCAACTAGCTTCCTGTACAAAGTGGCATCCACCTCCTTAGAGCCATCGCCACTACACAATTTTAGGTTATGATGCCAAGGTACTAATGTTGTCTTACACTGTTCCATTCTGAACTTTTTGAGCAGCCCTCTGACATACTTCCTTTGAGTAAGAAAAGTATGCCTAGAGTGTCTCCACACTTCCAGACCTAGACAATAATGTAAACTTTCGAGGTCTTTCATCTCAAAAAACTGTGACATATGCAATTTGGTTTCCTTGATTAATGCATCTGAATTATCTGTTATAATCATGTCATCCACATACAAGGAAATCCAAATTACTTGCCCTTGTTCATCATACATGGTATATAGATTTGGATCATTCTTACTCCTATGAAAAACATGCTATAAGAAAAATGAATCAATCTTCTTGTACCAAGACCTGGGTGCCTATTTTAAACCATAAAGGGCCTTTTTCAATCTACAAACTAAATGCTCTTGCCCTTGTTTAAAAAACCCTTTAGGCTGCATTACATAAATCTCTTCTTTTAAATCACCATTTAGAAATGCAGACTTAACATCTAACTGGTGTAGCTTCCACTGATGTTTTATAGCTACAACAATTAACATTCTAATAGTATTCAGTTTGGCTATCGGAGTAAAGGCTTCTTCATAGTCAATTCCCTCTTTCTGTGAATAACCCTTTGCTACCAGTCTAGCTTTAAACTTTTCTACACTCCCATATGAATTAAATTTAGTTTTGTAAAGCCACTTGCAACCTATGGGTATTTTTCCTTCAGGAAATTCAACTAGTTCCCAAGTATTATTTATGATTATATATTCAAATTATTCATTCATTGCGGCCCTCCACTCATGAGATTGACTAGCTTCTTTATAATTTGTGGGTTCTATAAAATTTAAAATGTTTGACATTAAATCATAGTATTTCAATCTGGCTGGTAGTTGAGTCCACCTACCTGATCTTCTCAGTAAGGGACTCACCTAAAATATGTCTGCTTTAGACCTTAGCAGGCTTGACTTACTGATTACATCACCTGCCTCTTTCTCTTTCTGCTGTTGTTGTTGCTGATTGTCCTCACTGATTTCTTCCACCAACAATGGAATGTGCCACTCTTCAAGGTTGTTCTCCTTATTTCCTTCCTCAGCCTGCTCATGAAATAACGCATCTCGACTCACAAAAAATTTATGAGTAAAAGGATTAAACAACTTATAAGCTCTAAACTCAGTGCAATATCCTACAAAGATGGATTTCATGGCCTTAGGATCTAACTTATTCCTATCATCCTTGGGAATATGGGCAAAAGGCTTTTGACCCAAAAACCCTTAAATGATTCACTGCATGCTTATATCCATAAAATGCTTCAAAAGGAGTTTTAAAATTGAGACATTTAGTTGGACTCCTATGTTTCAAGTATATTGTAGTGTTAATGGATACAATCCAAAAACCATTAGATAGACCCTTACCTTGAAGCATACTTTGTGCACACTCCACAAGGGTTCTGTTCTTGCATTCTGCAACTCCATTCTGTTGTGGAGTGTGAGGTACTGTAAACTATTGAATAATCACATGATTCTTGCAAAATCTCATGAACTCTCCCAATTTGTATTCACCCCCTTGATCAGAGTGGAGAATCTTAATGAATTTTCCTTTCTACTTCTCCACCATATTCTTGAATTATTTAAAGCATTGAAATGTCTAACTCTTCTTTTTAATAAAATATACCCAAGAGAATCTAGTGCAATTATTAGTAAAGAGTATAAAATAATATGCACCACCTAGTGACCTAGTCTACATAGGTCTGCATATATCTGTATGCACAAGCTATAAAATATCTCTTTTCTTCCTATCAACATTCAAAGGAAACTCTTCCCTATGCATTTTCCCTAATGCACATCCAACACAATCTAAATGAACATTCTGAAAAATAGGTAGTCCATCAAACATACCTTTTCTTTGTAGTAGCATGAGATCTTGTAGGTTAAGTTGACCAAATCTTTAATGCCAAATATTCTCGGCTATTAGTCCTATTGAAGCTAGAGCTTGGTGTGGCATGCTCTTTACATTCAACCTATACAGGCCTCCCACACGCACTCCTGATGCAATTGGTTCCTTCTTGCTGTCCTTTATGACACACTATGATTTGAAGAATTCGACTTGCAGGTCTTGATCTGCCATCATTGAAATAGAGATCAAGTTCTTCTTGATCCCGGGTACATACATCACTTTTTAAATATATCTGATGTTACCATCAGACAACATCAACGAAATATCACCATACCCCTTGATCTGATAATCTCTGTCATCACCTAGATATATGTTAGCTCCATAAGTAGTTTCTTCAATTTTTCGAACCAATGCCTACTACTTGTCATATGTGATGACGCGCCTAAATCTACGGACCATATTTCAACCTCATCCTCCTCAAGGGATGAAAGAGCATAATCAACTATGAATAATCGAAGATCATGACTGTGACCTTCATCGACAAAGTTCCCTGTGTGATTTCTGTGTTTATTTCTAGCCTCATCTTCTTGTTTCTTAAAATAAAAATTAGCTAAATGACCGGTTTTCCTACAATAAAAGCATTTAATGTTAGATGTGTTACCATTGTTACTTGGAGACATACCTCTAAATGGTCTCTTCTAAAAACTGCCACCGCCTTTCTGTCCTTGTTGTTTCCCTTTGTATGGCTTATTCTTCGCCATCAGAGGAAGATCGACACTCTGTGGTCTCAAATTCTACAATTGATCTTCTTCCTATATCAAGATTCCTGTTAGTTCTTCAAATGTAAGGGTTTTCTCCCTTGTAGACAAGCCTGTGATTAACATCTGGTATTCATATGTCATCCCGTTCAATTTAATTGTGACAGGATCAGAATTTGACACCTTCTCCTCGATGTCACCCAATCTCCTTCAGGTCCTTGACCCGTGCAATGAATCCAGTAACAGATTCATTCTCCTCCATCCTCATGGAAAACAACTTGTCTTTGAGTGATAAGATGTGATTGGTGTTTTGCATCTGGTAAAGGTTCTGGAGTGTAGTCCATATCTCACAAGATGATTTATAGTCTCTGATATGTGGGATAATGTTGCCTTTAATAGACATCTTCAATAAGACTTTCGCCTTATTCTCCCTTTTATCCAAATCATGTATTAGTGCTACCGTACCTCCTATCGAAATGGTCAGCTTCTGCTCATCGTCGCTGACAATCGACCAAGCACTCGATCCCTTAAGCAACGTCTGTAGCTTGAATTTCCAATTGGTATAATTGGTCCCATCGAGTTTGTTAGTCTCGTTGAGATAATATTATGTGAAATTGTTTATTTTCGACTGATCGTATTCCAAATCCCTCGATCTTCAGTTGATTCTAACCAAGTGAACAAGTACAAGCTACAGTAAAAAAATAATCTCAAAACATACCAGAACCTTTGAATCGATCATAGATATGTGTGATCTACCACCAATCTGCCCAATATGCCTCCGATCTAATCGATATTCCACCAATCTACCACGATCTCTATGTCTGCATCTCAGATCCACCACCAAACTGGCAAAATCTTAAGCTTAGAACCATAAAAAACACACCATCACCCTTTTTGCCTGAACAAACATGATTTTTTGGGGGCGATGAAGAAATTCAGTCTAAGTAAAGGTCACATCATTGCAGGTTTTACCTTCATATCCACGATGGTCATTGCTTCTATCAGGCCAAAAACCACGATGACTGCTTTGTACTGAGATGGAGGTATGCTGAGACCTGTGAGAAAATAAATTTCTCCTGTGAGTAAGGTATATCACTCATGACCACCTAGAATCCGAAAATGTGAGCATTGAGGCTCCTATGTTGCCACTGGGGCACTGTAGCCACGAAGGCTCTGTAGCCACAAATATAAATGTGTAAGTTCGTTGGAGATGTAATTTCACTTTTTTAAATGTAAAATAATTTGTATAAGGGGTGAATTTTTATAGTTAAAACTTATTTTACATGAACAAAATGTATATATATTTAAGTTATTGAGCAATTAATGCTCTTACTGAGAGTGATTTTTATCTCAATTTTCTTTATGTTTTCTCTATTTTTTTTCCTTTTAATATTCTGTTTCTTTGTTTCTTTTTGGGTATGACTGATTTTCAACTGTTTTCTTGAGAGTTAAGAATTAAAATCTCATGTGTCAGTGTTTAACATATTTTTAAAGGTTTTTATCTCTAACTTGGCACATCTCCATCATATTGACTTGTAGAGCCCCTTTCCACGCAATTATATGAAGAAAATTCATAACATGAAACATGACATGATGAGTGCAAGAGTATGAAATTTCCCATTGAATCTATATTGGTATCAAGAAATTTGAAATTCAAATTCCCCAACTTACTAGTATTTGTGGAAATCAGATCAATCCAATAACTACAATTACTAGTAATAATGTCATGTGTTGATGCACTGTGTGGTTGCATGTATTGATTGATTGATTTGTTACATAGATGTTGTTGTAAGATAAAGGAATGAATGAGCTATTTTTAAAGGCCACTTACTTATGTATTCATCATAGGTTGTGATGCTATGGTTATGTTGTACATATACATATGTTGAACTGCTAATGTGTACATTGTGTTGCAAGGTTGATTGTGCATTGTAGGTGTTATTGATGAAGGAATTGATTAATGCATGCTAAGTTGATGAGGTGTTGTGATGCTTGTGAGCAAAAAGGTAGAACAAAGATCAATTGAAGAGGTGCAAGGCAAGACATGTTGCAAAGTATGATGACACAATTAATGTATGCAAAAGTGAATAAGCATTGTTGATGGCATGCTTGTGTTGATGCAGGTATTGTTATTACATGATTGAGTTGATTGCATGTTGATGTTGTTGCATATATTGTTATGGAAAAGGACCAACAAAGTAGGATGGAAAAGGGTGTCATTGATGGCATAGTTGCTTTGGAGTTTGTTACACATCCTTGTTGGTTACATATGCTTGTTGATTGTTGATGACAAAATCTTGTAGAGATTTCTATGATGCAAGTTAAAGATGAAAAGGAAAATACATGATGCTAAGACAATGGAAATATGTTGTTGACAATGATATGTTTGTTTGAAAGAGGTATTGTGATGCTAAAGTTTATATTACTGATTGGAGAGTATATGTTGCTTCAAGTGACAAGATGATGCCATTGAAAAAGGGTTGCTGAATATGTTTCTTGGGTCAGAGATATGTGTTGGCATATATTTCTATGGTATTGAGATGGTTATGGTGCAAAAATATATTGTGTGCATATGATGGTTGAGTTGATTTACTTGAAGAAGTGGCATGAATAAGTTGTGATGCATTAATGAAAATGTTGTTGTTGATCGCGAGGAATGAATGCTCAGTTATATGGTCTTATTTTATTCCTATAATGTTACACGATCTTGACATTATGTTGGTATATTTGATCATTGCAGGTGGCTGAGAATAACATTGGGTGGAGCATTGTTATTTTTTTTTTAATATTTAAAATATGAAATGGTGTTAAACGAATTGGTGGAATGCAAAGAGGCAAGAGTGTTCACTTCATATTCTTGTGTGGAATATTAACAACCAAAAACTATCTTTATAAAAATATATGTTTTTTTGAAAGGCTGAATTGTGAGAGAGTAAGAGGATGTCAAAGTTGTTTAAAGTGTTGTCATTAGTTACCTTGCACATATATAGAACTGATGTGAAGTAGATTTTAGGAGGAGAAGCAAAGACAAAGATGGAGGTATGCAAAGTTATAGATAAGGTAAACCAATATATTGTTTCTTGTGTATATCAGGGGACCACAATCTCCTTTCAAGTTGCAGCTTAATAAAGAACATGTTGGAGCCTACTGAGGTAGGAGCCTCTTGCGGGTTGTAGCCTGCAAAAATTGTGGGAGTTCGAGCTTCCTTGCAAGTTGAAGGTTGAAAAAGAATTGAGGTAGCAACCTCTTGTAGGTTGGAGCCTACAAAAAATTAGGTGTAATAAGGGAATAAGAGCTTGCCTTTGCATCGCAATAATAACAAAGTTGTAGTTTCTCCCTTTAAGGGTTGCCACTTAGATCTGGTGTCCATGTGATGATTTTATCCTATCATGAAATTTGTTATGTTGTGGTTCACATATTACATATTGTTCATATATTAAATTTTCATTTTATATGGTGTTAAACTACTCATTGAATAGTTCATATAAACATTAAGAAGAAAAGAAAAAGTTGTCCATGAATGTACTAAACTGATTCACCCCCCCATTGCAGTTTAATTAAGTTTCCATCAATTCCTTATCTTGTGCATTTAAAATAACTACTCCTTCATTGATCCTTGCTCATTTGCAATCATCGACCTTTGTAATTGCCACCCTACTGAACCATAGTGCCACCCCCCTCACATGAATTTTTCCTCCACTCTCCTCCACTTGGCCTTTGAATGTGCCTGGTGATTTTCTCTACGCCTTGATTTTGCTTGTAGGCTAAAACCAATGCTCAATACTTAACCTAAATCCCAATTCTCCATCACCATTAACGCTCCCCTACCTAGCTTCATCTCCAAGCTTCTACCACACTCGAGTCCACTCTCTCCATTCATTCCTTCATGATTAATTTTACATGTAACTTGGGATAATACACTTGCATTATGAGCTCATCACTTGTAGGGGATGTGTTGCCACGTCTCACTACCCATTGGTCAGGTGGGATGGTGGCAACCCCCCTGCACTTCACTAGTTACCACATCTGAGGTTCTAATCATATCATCTTTATTTAAGGTAATCTCAACATAATGATGAAAGGCTTAAAATAAAGCAAATAATGAGAACAAGAAGATAAGATCACCATAGCTATTGAAATGTCGAAATGCCTAAGCATATAATTAGCTAAATTGTGAAAAAAAATAATAATATCATCATAAATATCTATACCACTCTCTACTAAACCATTTAATGAAAAATTTCACACTCTTGCACTCATCATATAATATTTCAGGTTGTGTATTTTCTTTGTATCATATTTATTATTATTAAAATACTTATAATTAATGAAATGAGGGACAATTTATATATTTAACTATATATAAATTAAAAATAATAAAATTATTTATATATACAAAAATATCTAAATAATAAGGATATATGTATATATAAATAAATATATCATTTTTAATTAAACATTCATATAAATATGTTCCCTTAATTGAACATGGATCACAGAAACATCAATTCTACAACTAATTATAAGTGTTTCGGCCGGTTCATAATTTATCTTCATGACCCTTCAAAATTCTTCAAAATTATATGTGACATTACACATCATCTCCGGATATGAACAACTCGGAAACTATCCCGGCACCAGTTATGAACAACTCAGAAACTATCCTGGCACTGATATGTGGATTTGATCACACGACCTAGTATCTTCTATGCACGTGTATTTATATTTTGAATAGGTTGAATTTTATGGTCTCTTACAATACAAATTAGTTCAGTAACATCACAGGTCCTTTTTCTAGTTTTACATAGTTAATTTTTAAAATAATTTATATTTAAATTTTTATTTTAGAAATTTTATTCATCATATTTATAGGAAAAAGTAATTTTATATTTATTTTAATAGATTTAATAATTTACAAAATTTCTATTAGAATTTTATATAAAAATATAAATTAATTTTTTAATTTAAAAAAATTAAATAGAAGCCCTCTATTTACGTTGATGTTAACGACATAATAGTCTATTTACCTTGATGAACGACATAGTAGCAAATGTTAACTACATAATAGTAAAAGATCGATGAAACAATTTGTGCTCTAATTGTAGTAAAAACAATGACTTTAAGAAAAATAAGTGGATTTTGGTGGCAATTCGTTTTGTCTTTGCCTACATATAGATCATGGAGAGTAACGTTGAGGGAACTTGCAACAAGTCTGGGTTCCTGGTCATCCTTCATGAAATATGTGTGAAATTCGATATATTAACTGAGCCCAAAGGTTGTGGGGATGTCTTAAAAATAGTGTCTGTCTTGGGAGGCGAAGGCCATTATGGACAGAGCACAAGAACCCGGATTGCAAATTCGAGGAGGACTGGAGGAGAAGCACAATAGGACTGTGAAGAGGAGATTCATAAATTAAAGACTAAGATCCTTTAGTTGTAATGAAGACATAATCAAATGGCCTTCAACTTGACCTCAAAAATGGAGTTTTTGGTGGAGCTCATAATCCAAGTCAAGAGGATTCATGATGAAATTTTCAACCTTTATCAGCAAATTGTGGATGTTGGTGGAGCGCATAATCCAATTCAAGAGGACTCATGATGAAATTTTCAACCTTTATCAGCAAATTGAGGATCTTCAGTTCAGCTTGATTCAGAATCAATGAAGATCCCAGTCATCTGGTAACTATGTCAGCCATAGCATGTTAGAAATTCCCAACTTAAATGTAAATTTAAGTAACTATCTCTTCCTAAGAAGATGAAGAACTTCATAATGCAACTCTCTCATGTACAGTGATATTTAGCAAAAGCAAGTCAAAATGTTGTAGGATGTTAGACACTCTTTAGAGGATTTATACATCTAGATGTTTTAAATTTGATAGTAGATTGATTTTTTTCTTTAAATTCAAGTATTAGAAGAAGGATGAAGAATGTAACCTGAATTTTTTTCCTGGGTTAATTTACTGTTCTCTGTAAGGTAATTTATAATTTAAATATTTCTTATTACATGTAAAAAAATTTGATGATTCGATAAATTAAATGAAAACCTTAGCTTTATAATTTGTTTAAGCAAGAAAAATCTAGAGATTTATTCCCGAGACTCTAATTTGTTTAACCGAGAAACATCTAGATATTTATCACTGGGATGATCTGGATTGCAGATTTTGCTATCTAACAGCCGTGGTGGAAAATCAACTTAAGAAAATTGCAATCAATCAAGATAAAGATGCCCTGAAATTATTGTAAATTGTAATGTCAGCAGGAAAATATTAGCTCCCAGGCTTCTACCGGTTGTACTCGGATCACTATTAGTTTTCAATTAAAAAACAACCCTGATTCACTCGTTTTTCATAGAAACTCAAAAGAGAAGACGCAGTGGAATTTTATAGGCGAAATAAATTGTGTTCAATGCCTCTGGTTTGCTCTCAGTATTTCACAGAAATGGTGGGAGTGCAGTGCACTGAAAGTTATTAGAAACTCTGTAATTAATGTGCTGTTTTGGGTTCGAGAAATGGGCATTGCAAAATTTGACAGCTGACTATTTTCGATCTCCAAGTGACAGAATTGCACTGAAACATTTTTAAGTGCATGAAGGTTGAGCTTAGGTAAAGTATTTTGTGATGATCTAGGTGCATGCAGTCTAATATTACAGAGACTATAGTTAAATGTATCATTTAGTGCTTTGTTGGGAGTAACCCAGGGCCCAAGTGAGGTATTCTCATTGACGATGGTTGTGTGAGCAGTTTTAGGTAAACATATGTAATATTCTACGGCCTACCAAAAAAATAAGCTAAAAACAATTAACTGTAAAAGTGTTAAAAATAATGAAATTACACCTCTAACTAGTTCCATTTTTCCTGTTTTGTTTGTACTTACACTACAATACAGTTATTATTGCATAGATGATATCTCCACAGATGCCATATATACACAGTCTAACCTATCACAGAACACGTTTAAGTGTATGCAGTTAAAGAGTACATAGATGCTATATATACACTCTAACTTATCACGGAACGCACTTGTAAGTGTATGTAGTTAAAGAGTACAGAGAATATCAACTATATAGTTATTTTGTTGGTTGGATTTAATTCAACTGCAGAGGTTACTCCATATATATTATATTATTTTTGTTTGTAATATATAATTAAAGATGATTTAAAAATATTCCTGCAATATATAATTAAGATGATCTAAATTATAATTTATATTTTATTCGAAAATTCATACCTAAAAAAGTTATATAGAAATGATTAGTAAATATGAATAGGCATGAAGCTCAATTTATGATAAACATCAAAACGTATTTTCAAATACATCTCACATTGTTCAAAAAATTTCTTAAAATTTAAGCAAAATTTAATTATATATAGTATGATTTATATATATATCTATATCTTATATTTATTTAATTTTTAATTATATAGAATGTTCCACCAATACTAGTGAGTTTGGGGAGTTGAACTTTAATTTTTTTTGTACCAATATAAATCAATGAATTTCACTCTTGCACTATCATGTTATATATTTTCTTCATGTAATTGAGGTTAGAGGTGCTCTCCAAACTAATATTTTATTTTTATTTTTTGAGATATTTCCACAAATTTTAATAAGTTGAGGAATTTGAATTCAAATTTCTTGATACCAATATAAATTCAATGGGAAATTTCATACTCTTGTACTCATCATGTAATGTTTCAATGTTATGAATTTTCTTTTGCCTAGACAAGCCAATATGATGGAGATGTGCCAAGTTAGATCTAAAAATCTTTAAAAATATGTTAAACGCTGACACATGAGATTTTAATTCTGAACTCTCAAGAGAACAGCTGAAAACAATTATGCCCAGACAGAAACAGAATATTAAAGAAATAAAAAATTGGAGAAAGAATAAAAATATATTGAGATAAAAGTCATGAAGTGCGCTCTCTGTAAGAGCATTGTGAGAGAAACAATTGCTCGTTGCACTTTGTCAATTAACATGTCCCAGGAGCTTAAATATGTATAATTTTTTCATGTAAAATGATTTTTAACTATACAAATTCAGCCCCTTAAAAATTATTTTACATTTAAAAAATAAGATCACGTATACAACTAACTCACACATTTATTTTGTTTCTTTGTGCTTACACTTCATGTCACAATACAATACAATAAAACTTCATGTTACAATACAAAACAATTTTTTTGCAGAGATACCATACATACATTTCAGTCCTGTAATATATTGTCACAAGCTACTAATTCGCTCCTATGCTGTACTAGATAAGTAAGTAGTTCTACACACGCATATATACATTGTTCTAGTATATATACATTATTCTAACTTCTAGTTGGCTTCATCGTGAGCGAGCAGAGGGGGATGAGGCCCATCAGTGTCGCAGTAATCAAAGCCGAACCAGACATTGCTGGGCAGAAACGTTCTGAAGTAAAACATATCAGAGGCAGCGACAAGGACGCCATTTTGGTGTTTGGAGAGGACTTTAGCCCATCCGGGTCTCCAGTCATCAGTACCAACGCGCTTGAGGTAGAGATAGCAAATGCCTCTCTGCATGCATGGCCCTTCAACCTCAAACTTATCGATTGAACATTTATCAAAGGCCCTGTACTGAACGTGACTCCCACTTTGTTTCTGGTGTCCAAATGTGGGATTGAACACAGGCTCGGGATGCTTCAAATGGGCTGCCACCACGTGGTTTCCCAGTGAATCACCAAATCTCACACCCACTTGGTCAGCTGTTTCTGCTGATGGAGCACAAGTCGTTTCGATCTCGACTGCATAGGAGCAACTTCCCTGTATGTCCCACAACAATGTTATTGCATTAGTCTCAATTGCATAACAGCAAATTCCATGAATATACCACAAAAATTTTAGTGAGCTAGGTGGACAAATTAACCCATGATTTAATGTGTGATTGATATATATACAGGGAGGGCACTGAATAGGAACAATATACAGACCCACCTAACCATATAAAACCAAGTTTTAAATGGGTCCAGTTCAATTCCTTCAATAAAATTCATGCACAGACCCAGCTAAACCTTCTTTACTACATTTACATGGATCTTTACTCATCTAAACCCTCTTTGTTACATTTGCATGGATCTTTACTCATCTAAACCCTCTTTGTTACATTTGCATGGATCTTTACTCATCTAAACCCTCTTTGTTACATTTGCATTGGATTTTTGTTAGTCTAAATTTCTTCTATAAATCTTCAGCTCTTCACATTTGCGTTTTATAGATATTTGATTTTCTGATTGTTGGACATATTTTTGGTGTTAAAGTGATAACTGGAAAGTTTAATCACAAAATTTGCCTAAATTATTCTAACAAGTTACTAATTTTAGAGTGGAAGCTTAAGTGAGAAGAGCAATTTTGTTTTGGCATTTCCAAGTCACTTGCATTAAAATTCTTATGGTCCACTTTTTAAGCTAACAAGTATGACTCATATGTGTCTTGAAAATAAACTACACTTGATAGATCAAAACATCAACCATAAAATTTTAAATACGAATAATCAGAAAATACCAAAACAAAGTTATTAATTCACCATTATATAAAAAAAAATACATAATTGAACATTATAGTGAAAATAAAATATATAATAATAATTAATAATTTAAGTGCTGAAATCTATTAAAATATAACTATTCCATTTACATTATATTTTGAACTTAAAACTTATTAAAGAAAAATACATACTCCTAATAATTAAATTTAAAAAAATATCTAAAAACACAAAAACATTATATAAAATCAAAAAAACAATTTAATGAATTAAACAACAAAACTCAAACTCATCTCACTAAGCTTTACATTAATCTCTTTTCATAATTATGATTAACATTAAATCACATGCAAAAGGTATTACCCTTTAACCATATACACACAAAATTAAATAAAGAAGTTATACAGATGTTGGGCTGCCAACGCTGCCAACTTTTCTTTTGTTAATTGGCCCTCTATTTCTGATGCAGGCTGCAACACAGAGATATTATATTATACTTAAAATGGCTGCAACACAGATATATTAAATTAAAATGGCTTAAAATTATATAATAATAAGGTTTTAAATTCGTTATAATAACACATTGTTTCAAAATGTTACATCTTTTATTTACTAATATTTACTAAAATTTGGATAAGGAAAATAATAATATTTTTTTTAACCCATCTAAAATAAACTCAATCAATACTCTAGCTAAACACTTATATTATCTAATAACATAATTCAAATACATATTAAAACTATCCATAAAAGTATATTTAAAAACAAACAACAACGCATAATAAGCATGTTAATCTGATTTCTTAAATTCATGATCAAGAACTTATCTTAAAAAACTATAGAATTAATCAAAAGAGATGAGTTAATCTCCCTGAGAAATTCTTGTAAAAGCTTATTTTCTCAACCTTTTGCTGGCCTGGTAGCATGGTAGCGAGCGGGGGCCTTGCCCAGATGGGAACTGCAAGGAGGAGGAGAAGTATAAAAGGCAGCATTGCTCCAACTTTTTGATCTCCTAGGCCAGACATTGATGCAAATATCATATTAGTACTTGATAGCAAAATAAATACAAGTAAAACTTGATTAATATTGATACAGCACTATTGTAATGGTGACACAGCTTTGTAAGCTTGTGCTGTGAAATTTCAATATTGAATTTATACTTTTCCTCCGCACTTTAATAGCAATGGTTCATGAAGCATCTTGGATTGGATATGTCTGCAAAAAAATCTGGAAGCAACTGAAGATAAGGGTGGGATTGTTAAAGAAAAAAGTTAAAGAATACTTGAGTGCATTGCTTTGTTGAAATTCATGATGAGTCCATTGCTTTGTTGAAATCCATGAAATTCATGATGAGTCCATTGCTTTGTTGAAATTCGTGATGAGTCCATTGCTGATTGATTCTGGAGAGACATGGTGTGACCCAGCAGCATTTGGCATGAAATTCTGTGCTGTCTTGATCATGGTCTAGTTGATAGAAAACAAACAGAATATTTTGAGCTGTCATAATAGATTTGGATAAGAATTTTTGCAGACAAATATTTAGAAACTTTGAAAACTTCAGCATCTCAGTTGTTCTAAAATCAAAAGAAACGGCTGAGTTTGTTCAGATATTTTTCTATTTATATAGCGTCTTTTCAAAAGCGATCTATATGGCGCATATGCATTGCTTGGTTCACAAGTAGGCTTTTTGAAAATGTCGCCCGGTGAAAAAGCGTTACGCAGCGTTGTCGGCGTATACAGTAAAAGGCGCGGGTAAGTATATCTGGAAGTTTACATTTATCAGGATATGGGAATAGTGGTGAAATAACTTTGCACAATGAAGCCAACTAATGAAGTCTCTATCATCTAATGTGTGGTTTAATGGTAAGTTTATTTGGGCTAAGCTCAAAAAAGCTGCTCTTCAAATTTCACTGAGTACATGACCTGCTGTGGTGGTAGTTAAAGGAGCAGATTTCCCAATCCCGTCTTGGAGGCATGTGAGTCTAACTATTCCTAAAATCATAGGATCTTAGTTATCAGACTTAACAAAAAATGAAACCTGCACCATGAAGCCACCAACTCAGATTTTGGGTGAGTCTAACTATTTTTAAAATCATAAGATCTTAGTATATCGGACTTAACAAAAAATGAAACCTGCACCATGGAGCCACCAACTCCTTAGATTTTGGGTGGTATACTAATGAACCCTGCACAATGAGGCCAACTCCTGGAGTATAATAAATAGATAGAATGGTCCTAGAGTATTTTTATTATTTAATTTTATTTGAAATTTAATGGGATTTTAAGGATTAGAAATTTGAGCAGTATAATTATTAAAATTAAAATTTTTTAGAATTTTAAATTTGTTGCTTTGATAAACACTTTCTGCTTTGTCCGTTGCTATGTCATGTAATGTAAATGTTTGATTCAGCCAAAATACATAAAACTAAAAATAAAATAAAATAAAATATTTGATTGAGTCAAAATATATAAAATTAAAAATAAATTAAATAAAAACATTAATGTAATTTCATGTTCTTCTCGATTATGTAAGAGATATTGTAATGTGTTGTGCTGTAAAGATCAAAATATATAAAAATAAAAATTAAATTAAATTAAAAGATTAATGTAATGTAATGTAAACATTGTAACTCTTTTTTTTTTTTTAACTGTAATGGTTATAGATTTTATTTATTTGAAAAGATCTTGGGTCTTTGCCGGAGCAACCCCTATTATATTGCAGAGTTCTAACTATTGCTGATTATGATCTACTTGATTTTCAAGGCATTTGAACAAAGCTTTCATTGTTTACAATTAGCAGTCCTTTCATAAGAGAGCTGCCTTTGTTTGCCATCTGATCAGCGTCACTATTTCACTTTCTAAGGATATGATAAAACTTGCACGTGTTGAAGTCTAGGAGAACTCTCTTCAATCTGTCTAGTATTTTGTTGAGGCTGGCATTGCTAAACAGTGTTCCCAAATTTAGCTTTTTTATTATTATCTCTGAATCTCCGAAGACTTGAAGGTCTTTGGCGCCTTTGTTTCTTGCAATAAGGCAAGCTTTGAGAAGCCCGAGAATCTCTGCTTGATTGTTGGATTTCTGGCCTAGTCCCCAGCTGAAACAGTCTTTTGAAACCCCTTCCGGAGAGTAGATGACCCCCCAGCACCAGTAGCACCGGGATTACCTTTAGACGCTCCGTCAAAGAAAATTGTGAATAATTTTTGAGTCCTCCACCAAGATTGAAAATTGTCGTCATCGTCTCTTATGTGCCAATCCTGATTGACCTTTTGAGGGGAGAGGAGATGCTTACATGGATAGGGCTCTAGTTGGCCTAGCCACCTTTTTTCTTCGGGCAATAATAAAGGGTCGTCTTTGAAGTACCGCTGTTGGGCCGCTTCCAGGAGAAAGGATTTAGCTTTTACAGCTACTTGCAATGGTGAGTGCCTCATCTCTCTGAAGATCAGCTGGTTGCAGGCCAGCCAAAGCTGCCAACAAACATATTTGGGGAGAGTTGTCCAAATTTTGCACCAAAATGATTTTGGAGGGATGTATTGGCGATAGCATAGGCTCCATGTGGCAAAGAGATCTAAAACAGAGATTTGGGAAGGCAATGAAATCTGAAATTCCTATAAAATGATTCCCCAAACCGCTTTAGCAAAGTTGCACTCCAAGAAAAGGTGTTGGGTTGTCTCGAGATTGTTGTTGCATAACACACATCTATGCGGCCCTGCTATATTCCTTTTTTCTAGGTTGTCACCGGTTAAGAGTTTATTATGGACCAGAGTCCAGAAGAAGAAATTCACTTTTGGTAAGGCTAGGGAATCCCAGGCCTTCTTCCAGAAGGCAGGAGTTTGTCTACTGTTTCTTGAAGCCTGCAATGCTCTATAACCTGCAACTGTGGTGTAAACTCCGGACTGACCCCAACGCCAGCTATCTTTCATGGATCTGTTGACAGGGGCTGCTTCCTCCAACAGATCTTCATGCAGGGTTTGTTGAAGGGAAAACCGGGCAGGGACTCCATGAAAATCCCATCCTGCCCAATCTCCACACTGGTCCCATTTTGAAAGTTCGTATATGGTGTTGACTCCTGCTTGCTTCAGCCAGTCCCTGAGATCAGTTATTTCCTCATTATTGTTCAGTGGTTCTTTCCCCATAATGCTGTCAAGCCACAGATGGGTGCATTTTCCGTTGCCAGGAATCCTGTAGACCTGTTTGTTGAAGAAATTGTTGTTTCTGCAACATAATTTCCACACCTACGTGCTATTTACTGTATTGGCATTTTGCAGGTTGCTGAGGGATTTGTTGAGTCCATACTTTGTATGCAGCGTGATGCTAACCGGATGAGAGGGCTCGTGGATCATCTTCCACAAAATCTTTCCTCCCAGCGCTAGATTGACAAGAGCAGGGTCTCTAATTTGCATCCCACCTTCTGCCATTGTTTTTTTCACCACTTCCCAGCTCACCAGATGAGTTTTGTTTTCGTTGTCCTTACCTCCCTGCCACAAGAAGTCTCTGAGCAGTTTTGAGATCTGCTCCATCACATTTCTTGGTACTAGGAGAAACGTTGCCTGGAAAATTGGTAGCGCCGACAGCATGGATTTTATTAAAATTACTTTTCCTCCTTTCATCAGCCAATAGCCTCCCCACACTGCGATTTTTGTTTTAATTTTCGAGATTATTTCACTCCAAAGCGATCTTTTATTGGCTCCAGATATGATAGGAAGGCCCAGGTACTTGAATCTGTCCCATATTGCTTGACCTTTGAATCCAAGGAGAGCGCTTATGCCATTGACTTCCCTCTGGTCTATATTCCAGCTAAAGACTTCGCTTTTGCTCTCATTGATTAAAGCCCCAGAGGCTCTGCAATAACTTCTGAGAACTATGTCAATGGCTTTGGCTATTCTGATGGAGGCTCTGCCAAGGAGAAGGGAATCGTCAACAAATAGAGCATGGTTCAGGGCATCTGCTCCATGGGAAGGTTTGAGACCCGAAATGTTGCCATTGAGTCTTTCAGCAGTGAGTTTACGACTTAGGGAATTTGCCATTATGATGTACAGGAATGGCGAGAGAGGGCATCCCTGCCTAATACCTCTCTGAGCTTGGAAGAAATTTGTGGGGCAACCATTGACTAAAGGGGCAATCCACGGTTTGTCGATGAAAGCTTTAATAAGATTAACAAATTTGGTCAAAAATCCAAAGGAGAGAAGTACTTTGCTAAGAAAAGAGCAATCTACTCTATCGAAGGCATTTGCCATATCTAATTTAATCAACATGCCTTTTTCATGTCGCTGCTTGCTTGAGTGTATAGTCTCCTGAACTTGTATTACATTATCCAGAATATGCCTGCCTTCCACGAAACCACCTTGAGGAGAGGAGATCAATATTTTTAACAAAGGCTTGATCCAGTTCGCTAACAGTTTGGCCAGTATTTTATATGACGCATTACACAACGAAATGGGCCTGAATCTTGCAAATGACTCAGGGTTGGTGTCTTTAGGGATTAAAGCGAGGTAAGTGGAGTTGGTTCCTCCACCAATCTTGGCTTTTTTCATAAACCAACCTATCATTTTGAGGAGATCAGCCTTGATAAGGTGCCAACAAGCTTTGTAGAAATGGATTGTAAATCCATCAGGCCCAAGGGCCTTCTCTGCGTCCATTGTGATGCAGGAGCATTCAGCCCAAGAGAAATCATTGTAAATAATAGACATAGGGGGTCAATCATTTCTAGAATTATTTTCCTAAGTTACAAGTCAGTTTAATATTTAGGCTTTTAAGTGTGATTTAATTAGATATTCTCAAAATAAATAAATAGAATTAGGGAGAGCTTTTAGGCATAAAAGGAATGCATGTGGATCATTAAGTGATAAGGAAGGCTTTCTGTTTTAGAACAGGGAAAAAGATGGAATAAAGGCTCAAGATGATTTTTGCCATATGTATGCATTGCATGTAGAGTTTTAGAGCTTTTAGTTGAGTGATTTTAGGATTTTTTAGATCATGCTAAGTTTTATAAATTATGAAGCCTCAAAGGCATTAAAGATCAGGGTGAGAGAGTGAGAGGGTGGGAGATAGAGAGTAGGCTTGGACAACAAGGTTGTAAGCCTTCAACAAATTGTAAGGCCACGGCTGTTGAATATTTGGCCATGAAGAAAGTTTGTAAGTATTTATTTGCATTTGTTAATGTAAAAACAGTGTGTTTCCAGAATTGTGGGGTTCGATTCATTAAGTGGTGGAATATTTTTGTAACTAGATTTTAAGTTGAATACACGTTTCATATAATTTAGTTGTGAAGACATCGAATCGAACGCGGTGTGAATGACTGTTTGTTTTATATGAAATTGTGTGAAATCGTGGAGTTAACAAATCGATCTCAATGGATCGATTCCAAGGAGACAGAATTCTGTATAAGTAAATTGCCAGTGAATGTTTGAAAGAGGGCGCTATTGCATATTTTTGTCAAAAGTTCAATCTGGAATGTTTTGTTTACCCATCTCTGAAAATGCAGTACGTTGTCATTGAAAGGAATGATCTTCACAATTTCAGAATGAACACATGGTTTGGAGCGTTAATGAAACGTTGTTCACTTTAAATGGAAATGAAACATAACTTAGTTGCAGGCTGGAGTGGTTTTGTGTATGCAGGGATGTGTGTTAACACCATAGTAGATTACGTATTGAGAAATCGATGGATGGCATAAGTAACATAGCGCAATATTAAAATTGATCTGTGGATGCAAGGAACTAGATTTTAAACTGTTTGATAAAGTCAATTAAATTCGATCTTCAATTGATAGCTACGCTGGCAGGGAGAGAGTATTCTCACCTTTCTAGGTTCGACTGGTCTATATATTCTGGGTAAGAGAAACGAAATTGATTCATGAATTTGTAATGATATAGCACTGTCAAGTTTTATAAATTCAGATTTAATTCAGAAAAAGGAATGTTGAATGAGAATTATGGATCGAGTCTGATTTCTGTTGTGAATTGAGCGCTAGTGTAAAAAGGGAATAAATGTGTTATGACTCTGTTGTATGGAGAATCGGTTACATTTATTAATGAGATGTGTCATTACTGATATAGACAGAGTTGAACGGATTTGTTATCGCGGTGGAAAAAGTTGAGAATCATGAATATTGAGTGTGGTTATGTTCAACCGTTGTAGTTCACAATGAGCCTGTAACGAGGTTATTGTTTGAAGCCATTTTGTTATATTGTTGGAGATCCTGGGTATTGCAAGCTTGGCTTGCATCAGGTGGTATCAGAGCAGGAATAGCTCTGTTTGAAGATTCAAGTTTTTTTAGTTAAGTTAATTGCATGTGATGAATGAATGTTAGATTTTTGGAACTCATGAATGTTGAAGCACAGAGATGCAGTGCAGTTGAGGAAGTGAAACAAGATCAACAGGATCTTGAAAGGTGAGCTAACAGGTATTATTTATCTCTGGTTTAAAGGTTATGATTGGATAATTTGATTTACAGGCATAATGAATAAATCTTAGCGGGAAGAAGTAGATCACAGCTAGAGTGCAGTGATAAAGGATTCCAACAAGGGATTCTAAGTGAATGTGGAAGAACCTAAAGATTCAATAGAGGTTGAATAAATTTGCAGATGAGAGAAGCCTACAGGAGCAGTAGAGGATGCTCGAAAGGTTCCAGCAGAGGACCAATGATTACCAAAAGACCAGATCCGGAGGGAAGGATTGGTGAGGTAAGTGGCAGCAAGAGAGTTTGTTGTGGTAGAGGCTTCATGCAACTCATAGGTGAGGAACTCATGGCGAAGGATATGACTATTGAAAGTCATAAAGGAGAGAGCAGAGGTTCAAAAAGAGGCCACAGTAGAAAAGAGAAGAAATATGCCAAGGCAAATGGCATAAGGTAGCAGTTGACTCATGAAGAGTATGAGAAAGAGAAAGATGAGATAGCAGTTCATCTTGAGATATTGATGGAGTTGTTACAGGAAAATGTGAAAGACCAGAGACATGGTTTACTGATGAGGAAGAGAGTGAAGTGGCAGAGGCTACAGCAGAAAAGAGATTTATAGATAAGCATGCAGTTAATAAAGGAGCTGAGGAAGCTTGAGCAGATGATGGATGTACAGTTGAGACGGGAAGAACCCAGAGCCGCTGAGTTGGAAGAGGAGGTTTCCATTGGTGAAACAGAGGAGAATATTATTGATGATTTCTTGAGTTATTGGGTAAATCCAGATCAGCTGGATAATGTAAAACCATGTATTTTTGTAGCTGACAATTGTGATGTGATTACAGGTTTTACTTAGGGGGATGAGAAATCTTGTGAAACTGTTACAGCACAAGAGGAAGTTCTTATGGATGCAGAAGAAGTGAATGAGTTTGAAGCGCAGATAAGGGAAGTAACAGTTGATACTGTTGAACATATTGTGCAAACTGAAAGTTTATGTATGAATGCAGGTGATGAGATGGTAACAACAGGAAGCTTGGCTTGTGAAAGTATTGAAGATTGCACAGAAAGTTTCTCAAAAGAGATGACAGATTTATGACATGAGTTAAGTGTTCGAGAGAAGAGACTAGAAGTACAGAAGATAAATATTCAGAATATAAAGGCAGAGATGAATGAAAATAAAGAGATTCATTTTTATCAACCAGGATACAGAGGCATTCTCAGAGAAGATGATGCTGAGGATAGACTGAGTGATAATCTCAAGAATGATTGGGATCAATATACTGAAATGCTGGCAGAGGGAAATAAGGCACTGAGGCCTTATGAATTTTATTCTAACAAGTGTTTTGTGAGTGCAGGTATTGGTGCAGAACATTTGACTCAGTTGAGGAGAGAAGAAGTTTTATGTTCCAGAAGACAAGAGGGTATGGATGATCGGGTGGCAGTCAGAATAGAAACAAGCATAGAAGCAAGAAGTCAGCGAGTGACAGTACAGACTGAGTAAGCCATCTTAGCTCAGCAGGAAGCAAGAAATCAGCAGCTTGAAGATTTATTGGACAAGGAAATTGAATTAATCAGAAGAATCATGTTGAAAGTATCTTAGAGGAAGACATCAACAAGGAAGAGAAGCAGCAGAAGCAACAAAATGAAAACAGAGACAGATTGTGAAAGTGCAGCTAGTGGAGCGATGCAGCATAAAGTGTGGAGAATTGGAGAAGAAAAACAGACAGAAGCAGCGACAAATGGAAATTTGCAACACAAGATATGGGATCGAGGCAAACATAAATCTGAACACATGAGCAGGAGATCATGAATTTTTTCTACCTTGGGAGTCTGATGTAGGAGCATTCAGCCCAAGAGAAATCAATGTAAATAATAGACATAGGGGGTCAAGCATTTCTAGAATTATTTTCCTAAGTTACAAGTCAATTTAATATTTAGGCTTTTAAGTGTGATTTAATTAGATATTCTCAAAATAAATAAATAAAACTAGGGAGAGCTTTTAGGCATAAAAGGAATGGATGTGGATCATTAAGTGATAAGGAAGCTTTTCTATTTTTTAGAACAGGGAAAAAGATGGAATAAAGCCTCAAGATGCTTTTTGCCATATGTATGCATTGTATGTAGAGTTTTAGAGCTTTTAGTTGAGTGATTTTAGGATTTTTTAGATCATGCTAAGTTTTATAAATTATGAAGCCTCAAAGGCATTAAAGATCAGGGTGAGAGAGTGAGAGAGTGGGAGATAGAGAGTAGGCTTGGACAGCAAGGCTGTAAGCCTTCAACAAATTGTAAGGCCATGACTGTTGAATATTTGGCCACGAAGAAAGTTTGTAAGTATTTATTTGCATTTGTTAATGTAAAAACTGTGTGATTCCAGAATTGCGGGGTTCGATTCATTAAGTGGTGGAATATTTTTGTAACTAGATTTTAAGTTGAATACACGTTTCGTATAATTTAGTTGTGAAGACATCGAATTGAACGCAGTGTGAATGACTGTTTGTTTTATATGAAATTGTGTGAAATCGTGGAGTTAACAAATCGATCTCAATGGATCGATTCCAAGGAGACAGAATTCTGTATAAGTAAATTGCCAGTGAATGTTTGAAAGAGGGCGCTATTGCATATTTTTGTCAAAAGTTTTGTCTGGAATGTTTTGTTTACCCATCTCTGAAAATGCAGTACGCTGTCATTGAAAGGAATGATCTTCACAATTTTAGAATGAACACATGGTCTGGAGCGTTAATGAAACGTTGTTCACTTTAAATGGAAATGAAACATAACTTAGTTGCAGGCTAGAGTGGTTTTGTGTATGCAAGGAAGTGTGTTAACACCATAGTAGATTACGTATTGAGAAATCGATGGATGGCATAAGTAACATAGCGCAGTATTAAAATCGATCTGTGGATGCAAGGAACCAGATTTTAAACTGTTTGATAAAGTCAACCGAATCAATTAAATTCGATCTTCAATTGATAGCTACGCTGGCAGGGAGAGAGTATTCTCACCTTTTTGAGTTCGTCTGGTCTATATATTCTGGGTAAGAGAAACGAAATTGATTCATGAATTTGTAATGATATAGCACTGTCAAATTTTATAAATTCAGATTTAATTCAGAAAAAGGAATGTTGAATGAGAATTATGGATCGAGTCTGATTTCTGTTGTGCGCTAGTGTAAAAAGGGAATAAATGTGTTATGACTCTGTTGTATGGAGAATCAGTTACATTTATTAATGAGATGTGTCATTACTGATATAGACAGCGTTGAACGGATTTGTTATTGCGGTGGAAAAAATTGAGAATCATGAATATTGAGTGCGGTTATGTTCAACCACTGTAGTTCACAATGAGCCTGTAATGAGGTTATTGTTTGAAGCCATTTTGTTATATTGTTGGAGATCCTGGGTATTGCAGGCTTGGCTTGCATCACATGGAACGGATGACGTTTATGATTTCCTCCTCAATGAATGGTCTGCAGAGAGTTTCGTTATCTTCATGACTGATGAGAGAAGGGATATTAGCGAGGAAGTCCGCTGCTTCCTCATTGTTGCTTTGAGTTCCTTCTCTGAATAGTTTCCTGTAGTGGGTTTCGGTGGCAGCTTTGACTTGATTAAATCCTTTGTAGACATTTCCCTTAGTTGTTTTGATTTCTACAATATGGTTCCTGGATAATCTCGCTCTATATTGCCGGTGGAAAAAGGAGGTGTTCCGGTCTCCAGCCTTCAACCACAAACTTCTGGATTTAAGTCTCCAGTATTCTTCTTCCTTTCTGAAAGCTTGGTATGTGGTTCGTTGGGCTTTTATTTCCTTTTCCAGCATCTCTGTTGTGATGTATTTGCTTTCCATCTCTATTTGCAGAGTTTGCAATGCATGGACTGACTCCTTTCTTTGATCGATAGGAGAAGGGGTTGGTCTCTTTATCCAGTGCTTCAGGGCCTGTTTTGTGGCTTTCAACTTTTGCTCCAGACATAGCTTGGGGATCCCATGAAATTTTCTGCCCAACGCTGCCTTCACTGTCTCTAGAAAACCTTCCCTCTCGATCCAAAGGGGGATGAACCGAAACGGAATAGGTCCCAAGTCTTCTTCATCTTCTTGGAGGAGTTGAATAGGCTTATGATCAAAAGTAAGTTTAGGCAGAATTTTTGTGATGATTATCTTTTTATTCATCATTATGGAGCTTTGCACCAGGAAACGGTCTAAACGTGCTGAGATGTGATCTGCACCAACTCTGTTATTGGACCAGGTATAAATGTCGCGGACATGATTGAAGTCCAAATGGTCCTAGCGCTAAAAGAGCTCCTCCACCACTTCTAACATGGGGTCTCTGTTGCTTGAACCCCCCCCCCCCCCCTCTTCTCTTTAGCTTTCATTATGATATTAAGATCCCCGACTATGATGATATTGTTGGGAGGCAACTACTCTAAAAAGGTGGTAAGGGTATTCCAGCATTCTCTTTTTTCATAGTAAGAAACTGGGACGTAAATATTGAAGAGGGAGATGGACAACTTACTTGCTTTGTGCATCAATTATGTAAAAATCCAATGTTGTGTTTCATGATGATTTTTCAGATGGAAAAGGTCTTCGTTCCAGAGAGTTGCCAACCCTCCAGAGGTTCCCATTGAGCTGACTGCTTTTCCTGTTCTTTTATTCCATTTTGAACTGCTTATCTCTAGAAGGGCTTGGCCTTCTATTTTGGTCTCTTGGAGCATGAGGATATCTGAGGGTTCTGCTTTCATAAGGTCCTTCACTGCTTCAATTTTGGAGGGATTCCCCAGTCCTCTACAGTTCCAAGAGACGAGATTCATTATTTACTTAAGGGTGGATTGAGGCCTCCCTTGGAAGGCCTTGGTCTGGTATTTCGCCCAATAGACATTTCTATTGTAGCTTGGCTCCCTTGTATTTTGAGTCTTTCTGCTTCCTCCTCCCTCTTTTCTTTGTGTGATTTCCTTCCCGCTTTTTTCGTTTGTCATTCATAGGTTTCATCCTTCGAAGAACCAGAGCTTTCCACTGGTTTTTTCGTTGCTATTTCTGCATATGAGGGGTTAGAGGGACTACCTTGGATGGCCTCATTCTGTATTGCTTCCCCTTCCTCTTTGTTTGAAGGTGGAGTGTCTGCCTGTTCTACATTCTCCTGGGGTAGGGTTAATTGAATATTCTGAGCACTTTCTATTCCATTTATCATTGCTTCCGTTTCTTGGTTGGATTTGGTGTTGCTAGGGCCTCCATCCATCTTGCTTTTTCCTGTGCCTTTTTTTGAGGTTGCATTTTTCTGGACTAGAGTCCATTGTTCCCCGTTTTGTTTGTCTCCTTGCTCCTCTATTTTATTTTTACAGTTCTTTGCAAAGTGTCCATGACCATGGCAATGTCTGCATTTAAAGGGTAGCTATTCATAATCCAACTCCTGGACATGCGTCCATCCAACAACCGTGAGTTTGATGGCTTCCGGTAACCCCTCTTCTAGGTCCACTTCTACGTAGATGCGAGCACATGAATACTGGTCTTTTCTCGCAGCTTGATCTATGTATTTTCCCAGTGCATTACCTATGATCTGGAGGGATTTTTTGTTCCAACAGTGAAGAGGCAAATGGGGGAGTCTAACCCAGACCGGGACAGCAAAAGGGATGTCCTGGGTGGGATCGATGTCGGGAGACCATTTTTTTAGATAAAGACCTTGGGGTCCCATAAAATACGGTCCATTTCTAAAGATTAAGCCTCTGTCTTCTGGGTTTTCAAAGACAAACAAAAAGAAACCCTTACCTACAAAATAACTTTTGACTCCCTCTTTGATCAAGGGCTTCCAATTCCTTTGAGTCCATTCATCAACCGTCTTGGGAGAAGGCCAGAGGCCTGCGAACTGACCTATGAGGCCCCTCTCTGCAAGGTTCAAGGCTGCTTTCCAGGTTTCTTCTTCTGGAAGGGCCACCGATGGAATTGTGTCCAGTTTCTTGACGAACTTCTACTGAACAGCTGAGGGAGGCCACTTTGGTCCAGCGGTTACCAATGCTCTGAAAGCTAGCACCTCCTGTGGCAGCGAAGGAGGGTCAGGGTCCTCGCTGGCCTCCATTGCCTGAGGCTAGACAAATGGAAGGGAGCAGTGGTCAGGGTCGCGCTGGAGCAGTTGGCCGCTTGTAGAGCGCGCGAGTCGTCAGCTAAAGAATTGAAATGATGTTTATTAAACATTGTAACTCTTTCAAAATACAATAAAAATAATATTATATTAAAATAAAAATTCACTTGACGTTACCAAGTTTTTGAGCTTCATGTTTATGACAATCAAGAAGATAATCTCTAAAGATGTAACGAGATTTGAGATAATCTCTTAAGATGGAAGGAGATTTGATCCCTACACTTGGTAGATCTGAATTTAAGATAGATTTAACTTAGTTTATATATTTTAAAAACTTATTTATAAAAAAAGTCATAATTTTTGATAGAAAAATATTATTACAAATTTTAATTTAAAAAATTATTTTTAATTACATCTTCATATATATATATATATATATATATATATATATATATATATATATATATATAAGAAATGACAAAGTAGTAATTCTCACACTTTTAAACACAATACATCGGTTACCATAGATAAATGAGTTTTGATTATATATAATGTTTTGATATTTTAAATTATAAATTATATAAGTATTTGAAAAAATTATATTAAACTAAAGTTATATGTTATACATTTTTAGGTTTTTCAAGGATTGTTTAGATAACAAGTTAGTTATTACAAGAAATATTTATTACCAGCCTAGATCTGTTTTAACTTCAGATCTATTAAGCGTTGGGAGAGATCAAATATCTTGATGTTCAAACCTCTTTTTTGAGTGCAAAATATGAGGAAAGGTTTGCACCTCAGGTGATTTGATCCCTCTCGACACTTGATAGATTCATGGTTAAGATGGCTATAGGCTGGTTTCAGTCGTGTGCGTTCATGGAAAATTTATTGAACATCTAGTTATTTTGATCATTTTTAATATGCCAAATATGTCTAAGATTAATATGGTCATTTTAATTTTAAATTTGCTCAGTTATCTCAGTTTGTTGAGATGATATAGAACTTGAATGATGAAAAATGATGACATAAAAATTTTGAATGCAAAGTGACAATGTGACAGTGTTGAATGATAGAAAATATGAATAATAAGAATGTAGTCAATTACAATTAGTCTTCATTGTGATGAATCTCAAAATATTTTCTTCTATTGTTCTTATTGGCACACCTGTTAGTTTTTCCATATTTTCATATGGATCATATGAAAAGAGTGGTTGAAATCATAGACCATTCAAATCTTTAATTTGAGCTATTCTAGTAAACATCATACCTTGTCTCTCTTGCTCTCCAATATTAATAGTAGCTTCCTCCAAAGCCAATCATTGTGATTTATGGAGTGTTAAGCCCCAAATAAGTTTCAATGGTAGTTGTTTTCTATTACCTCGTTTGAATGCAGAGTGACTAACAATGTTGAATGATGAAAAGTTGAGAATAATAACAATGTAGTCAATTACAAATAGTTTATAGTCTCAAGAAGCAAATATTTCAAGTAAGTCAATAATTTATTTAAGATGAAAATTCAAGTATTTTGTTTATGGTTGAATTATTGTAACACATAAATCAATGCATGTCATCAATATTTTTTTTGTACTTACACTGAAACCAATGCACACTATTAATCTAATTACTTTGAAATTAATGTACATCATTCATCTAGCTACATTAAATCATAAATCAACATCTACACTGATTTTAATGCATCTAGTGCAAGCATTCAAATAGAATTAGAAATCAACATCTACATTGAAATCAATGCATTTAGTGCAAGGAATCAAATAGGATTAGAAATCAACATGTACATTGAAATCAACACATCTAGTGTAAGCAATCAAATAGGATTAGAAATAAACATCTACACTAAAACCAATGCATATAGTGCAAGCAATCAAATAAGATTAGAAATCAATAACTACACTAAAATCAATGCGTCTAGTGTAATCGATCAAATAGGATTAGGAATCAACATTTACACTGAAACCAATGTATATATTTCAATGAATAACATTGTATCTCCCCCATCTCTCTCTCTCTCTCTCCCTCCCTCTCCCGCCATCTATATCTATATCTCCCTACATCTCTTCTTCTTTGTCTCTCTATTTCACTTTTGGGTAGCAGAGGTCTAGTGTAACGGTTTTGGGGCAGAAAGCCTAAGAAGTAGGATTAAAATATTGTAAGGACTCCGAATTATGTGGAGCGCGAAGCGTAATAAATTGAGTCAAAGGGTAGTCCGCTCGAAAATAATAAAAATTAATGTAAATAGAGTCGGACGACACAAGGATCGTGGGCCAGGGAAGGGTATAAATAGAGCGCAACTCTATGAGGGAAAGACAGTTCTTTGGAGGGAAGAATTTTAATGGGTTCTTAAAGAATATAGTCTGAAAGCGTCTATAAGTTCGAGTCAGGGGTTGGGTAGTAGGTAGAGGTTCTACAACTGTGTGCGCAGAGGCCTGAAAAGTCCGCAGCTGTGTGCGCGGACCCCTACAGCTGAGTGCGCAGGGTAGATCTAGATGTATTGGTGGAGAATAATAATAAAGATAAGTTTGCTTCTGTAAATTTTGTTTTATCACTCATATGGCTTTATGGTTTACCTTTCTATATCTGGTTAATGTAAATGTGATAAGTGTATGCGAATCTGGGTTCATTTTGTGCACGAATCGATTATGTTGGTTAAATGTTTTCTTAAAGACCCTGTTGAATAGCTATGAATCATAAGAGTAGAACAACTCAGTAATAAGAAAAATATAATCACTCCGGATAGGTGCAAGTACCGAACAACGTGGAGCTGTAAACCAGTGCACGAACCTCCCATACCACACCAAGACATCCCTAGGGTGTGGAAACCTGGTTCCAGCACCCTACCCTACTACCTTGGGTGAGACCTCAATCCGTGCTTCACGGGATGTTGCCAAAAGGGCTGGTAGTTGCGGGATTTGTTTGGCTAAATAACTCTTCCAAACCTGGGTCAAGCCCATATAAGCCAACAAATGGTTCCATGGCCGGGACTGGGATCTGCCTAAGGGGTGTTTAGGTGTGGGACGCAGGAACCCTATAGAGAAAGAACGTTGAAAATTCAAGAGGATCAGGGACAGTAATAGATCAAGGGTAACGATGGCAAACACAATTCAATTACTAGTATTTAAGGGAGTCGGAGGCGAAGATCCAAAACAATTCTGGTTTATACTAACATCAGTATGGAACACGTAACAAGTCGCAGATGATAACATCAAGAAAGCCATCTTAGTTAGCGCACTACAGGACCGAGCACTAAAATGGTACATGAAGTATTCAAGCATTAACCCAACGGTGGGGATATCGGACATCCATACTAAATTGAAAAAGGAGTTTAGCCGGCCAAAGACAGAAGTGTATTCGGTCATAGGATTCAAAGAGATCACGATGATGCCTGGTGAGACCCCGTGGAATCTGGATCAGAGATTGAAAAACACCATTCACGAGACCAACATGACCCTGACGAATGCACAACACCGCGCTTGGTTCGTCGCATCATTAATGCCATATCTGAAGTCGGTTTTGTCACAATAGAAGATCTCAACCCAAGTGGAAGCTTTGGAAGTAGCAACACAGTTACACGAAACCCCAGTACAGGACCCAGGGTTGGGAGTTCAGCAAATCCAAGCGTAGGTCCAAAATTTGTGTTTAGAGATACATAAGTTAAAGCAAGATCAGACGTCGCGTTCTAAAATTTGGGAGGAAGTATGGTGTATAAAGTGCAGGGGCCAGAGACACGATAAAGATCGTTGTCCGGTCTCGGTGAATTTTGTGGTCACAGGGGGACCGATACCATTGCGACTAGAGGCATAGATAGGGCCAAGTGCGATCGCCCCACTTTGGTGCACAATCTGTCAGGTAGGAGGAAAGCTCAACACGAATAATTGTCATCTATTACCAAAATACAATTAGACCCCCCAGCAGCTCTTTTGCAACTTTTGTAGATCTGTGGGTCAGGAAGAAAGAGATTGTCGTAGCTATCGAATGTTGATTGACCAGGCACTGGCCTATAGAATGCAGACTGAGGTGCGAGGTCAGGATCTAGCTGCGGCATTTGCGCGTGGTGGGTTCCTAGGATGCGGTCGAGGACGGGGTGGAATGGGACTAGGAAGGGGTCACGGGTAGCTGATCTGTTACAAAACTAGAGGACCAGGACATTACGTGTGGGATTGTACCAATCCAACTCGAGCATCATATTCTTATTATGAGCAATTTGATCGTGAGCTACTAGATTGTCCCATGTTGATAGCACAAATTCGCGAAAAGAAGGTAAAACATGCGGATGATGAGATCCGAACCCCACGACGACGAACCCACAGTCAACATGATATTGCGACATGGCGTGGCCATAGGAGAAGTCGATAGGAATATTAATATGGAAGCTAAGGAAAGCTTCATGGACGTCTTTACTCGAGGTAATAGGGATCCGCCTGAGCCAACTAGGGATCCCTTGATGATGACTGCCTTTTTAGAGACATGCATAAAACTGTTTCGCGATAATCGGGTAGTTAGAGGGTTACAAGAAGTAATTAATAGATGTGTAGGTTGGGGTGAACCTCGCACAGTCTGGAAAATAGGAAGACACACTTCGCGGACGGGTCAGGAAATGCGGCTAATGGCACAAATTGGCGACTACGAGATGGATCAGGTCATTCTGGACCTGGGTTCTGATGCAAACGTATTGCCTAAACAGACTTGGGAGCGCATGGGTAAGCCTACACTACAATGGTCTCCTCTCCAATTGCGGATGTCCAACCAGCAGAAGATATTGCCTATGGGACGGTTGCACAACATTACAGTAGATATTGATGGCATAAGTACCCGAACGGATTTCGAAGTTATTGAAATCATGGACGAAACTAGTCTGTACCCTGCGTTGCTAGGGATAGACTGGGCCATTGATATGAATGGGGTTATTAACCTCAAACAGAGGAAGATGATATTCGAGAATAAGTCGCTCCGGGTCATTCTTCCACTGGATCCAACAGATGGAATGTTCTACACAGAACCGGTGCGTAGCGAAGAGAGGGGTGATGTATTGGATAGTATCTACAAAATTGCTGCACAAGAGGAGCAGAGATTCTCACATGGATACACCAGTGATTCAAATGTGGAAGACAAGCGATGGCACAACATGGTGAGCTAGGCTACCACATTGCACTGTAATATGATGACGAAATCCCTGTATTGCATTAAAGTTCAGAACCGCGAACTACTGATGTATGATGGGCTAACAATAGTAGAGGATTTCCTGGTTAAATTCGAAAGTGCAGTAGCAGAGTACCAACGGTTCAATGCACTCAAATGGGCATTGCGCATGACACCGACGTGATGGCAGGGTACCCATGAAGGAATCGCCGAAGAATGGCAAGGTTGCAGGCGCATGATGCAGATAATATTTTGGAAGCCTGATCTAAGAATAATGGAGAAATATGATGGACGGGAGAATTTGCACATACATTTGAGAAAATGGACCAAAGCTTATGGTATGGAGCCTCAACTAGAATGGGTGCACTTATTTTATCATACCTTGGATGTCATTCCAAGGAACTAATATATGGAAACAGAGCTCTGGCATGGCACTGGTGAGTGGGATATTCTGCGCGAAGGGTTTTTGTTGAAATTTCTCTTTGAAGACCAATGGATGGATACTATGGATGATGCATTACAGCTAGTAAAGGCCGCCATATTTAGAACACCACTGCAGCTAGAAGAAGTCATGCTATCAGACTGGTCACAATAGTTGAGCCAAGTGTACAAGCAGAAGATGATGAGGATGACCCACGTAACATCAATATACCGGAAACCAAAGGGAGTCGTGAGGTGTCGGCCCTGAGATAGAAGATCTAGATATCACGACACCGCTGAAAACAAAGCAAGTGAATATCAGAACAGAGGAAGAGCTGAAGTATGCTATGCTTGGGGACTACGGGACGACGCCACAGTGGAAAAGGTTGTCGAGTTGCTTCAAGAATATCGTGATTTATTCCCTACAAAAATGACGGAGCTGAAGGGGATTCTAGGAGACCTAGGTATGATGAAGATAACTTTGAAGCCAGATGCGAAGCCAGTGAAGTAATGACCCTATCGATTGAATCCAAAATACAAAGTGAAGGTTCGTGAAGAATTGGATAAGATGTTGCCAGCAAGAATTATTGAACCAGTCAAGGAGTCTGATTGGGTCAGCCCTATGGTCATACATGAGAAGAAACAGAAGGGGGAGATTTTCATTTGCGTGGATTTACGAAAGCTCAATGATGCTTGTGTTAATGATCCATTTCCAACACCCTTTACAGATGAGGTACTCAAAAGTGTGGGCAGGTAGGAAGCATACTCCTTCATAGATGGGTTCTTTGGGTACCATCAGATCAAGATCGTGCCAGAGGATCAAAGCAAGACAACATTTGATACTGAATGGGGTTATTTTTAGTATACAGTAATTCCCTTTGGATTGAAGAATGCGCCTGCGATATTTTCCCGTATTGTGGTAGCCACATTCAAGGAATTTATCCACAAATTCTTAGAAGTCTACCTGGATGACTGGACCATATTTGGCCTGGTTAAAACATGTCGCGAGCTTACGATTGATGTTGGATACCTGCTAACAACACTAGATTGTGCTCAACTTAAAAAGTGTACTTTCCTCGTCTCTTTCAGGAACTTGTTGGGCCATGTGGTTTGTAAGCAAGAACTAATGGTGGATTCGACAAAGATTGTTGTCATATTGAATCTGTAAGTGTCGCGCAGTGTAAAGTAGCTACGCGCTACGTTGGGACACACGGGCTACTATCGAAAGTTCATCAAAAGCTACGCCCAGATTACGGATCCGATGGAGAAATTGCTGAAAAAGGATGCTACTTATTGCTGGAACGAGGAGTGTAATAGAAGCCTAGAGACGCTTAAGGATAAAATGGCTTCAACCCCTATATTGGTCTTTCCAAAATGGGACGTCGAGTTTCATGTGAATGTGGACGAGTCTTGTATTGCGTTGGGAGCGGTACTCACTCAACCAAGAGCGGAGGGAATAGACCATCTGATTTCATTCACAAGTCACAGGTTGTCCAAAGCAGAGAAGAATTACTCTACTATTGAGTGAGAGGGATTAGCGATGGTATGCGTGCTCCAAAAGTTCCGTCACTATCTGCTCGGAGGACATTTTAAGATGTAAAAGGATCACTCTGTGCTCAAGTACCTAGCAAATAAGCCTGTGTTGGGGGGCACATTTGTCGATGGTTGCTATTATTTCAAGAATATGATTTTTAGGTTGTCGTAAAGCCGGGATGCCTGAATGCAGGTCTGGATCATCTGTCTCGAATTGAGACCAGTGAAGAACCAACAAATCTAGAAGAGGGACTCCCGGACGCCCAGTTATATGCCATGCACATTGCAGATGGCCCCTTTGAAGATATTATCCACTTTTTAACTATGGGCACTGCACCGCAAGGTTATTCTATCCAACAAAAGAAGGAATTAGTAATATGCGCAACAGATTTTACCGTAATTGTAGGTCATCTTTACAAGATGGGCAACGATGAAATATTGCGTCGATATGTACCAGAATTTGAGCATGAACAGATCCTAGCCGAAGCACATGGAGGGGTTTCTAGCAGACATTATGCGGGTTGAGCCACAGCCCAGAAGATTCTTCACGCTGGATTATGGTGGCCTACTCTACATCAAGATTTGAAAGCATACTTTTGGGCCTGCGATGCATGTCAACGGACGGGAAAACCATCGCGAAGGGATGAAATGCCACTTCAGCCACAGATAACGCTACAACCATTTGACAAATGGGCGATCAACTTCGTCGGGCCTATCGAACCGCGAGGAAAGATGGGCGCACGCTATATCATCACTATGACTGAATAATTGACCCGATGGGCCGAGGCACAATCGGTTAAAGATTGAATGGTTGCGACAACAGCAAAATTCTTGTTCGAGAATGTACTGACCAAGTTCGGTTGCCCCAAAATTCTCATGAGTGATAGGGGAACACATTTTTTGAAGGAAATGATCAGCGCACTCACTGAGGAATTCCAGATCTATCACCAACAGAGCATACCCTGCCATCTGCAAACGAATGGGACCGTTGAGGCATTCAACAAAATTTTGGAGACTACACTCACAAAGGTCTGTAATGCACGATGAAATGACTGGGATTTGCGCATTCCTGTTGTGCTATGGGCATACAAAACTACATGCAAGAAGCTGACAGGCCAGACACCGTTTCGGTTGGTTTATGGTAAGGAGGCTGTTATGCCTATGGAATTTATTGTGCCTAGTCTGCGGATCACAGCGATCACAGGTATGGCAGAACACAGGGTCCTGGAAGAGCAGCTTGCACAACTAGAAGAATTGGAGGAGGAACAATTTTTGGTTGGATTCCATTAGCAGGTATAGAAACAATGTGAGAAAACATGGCACGATTGCCATATCAAGGTGCACACCTTCAAAGAGAACGATCTAGTATTGCTTTATGACAGTAAGTTCGAAAAATTCTCAGGCAAACTCCGCATGCACTGGTTGGGACCTTATGCCGTCAAAGAAGTCACCGATGGGGGCGCAGTTCAGTTGGCTAAACTCAATGGAGACCCCTTCCTGGGAAGAGTGAATGGCAGTCACCTCAAGCTCTACACGGGCAGGCCGACCGCCTGACTAGCCATTCAGAAGATAGTATCATCACTCCACCTAGTTGCAAGAGAGCGGGGGACGATAAAGCAGCTTGGGGAACGGATGCACGAGTACTATGGTACGCATACATTTGACCATATGCAAGGGTCACGATCACACGAGAAGGCTCATGCGAACATGCTGATAAAAGGAATGATGACCATTATATATGACAAGATGGTTGCATCATGACAAAGGGGAGCAGGTGGCCAGCAATTAAGAGAAACAATACAAGTCAGATATGGAATGAAAGGCTACAGATTCCACACGGGAAGGTTACACGAACGAGAACGAGCGGAAATCACTGCATTTGAATTTCCCATGACTTATAAAGTGCCAAGGGGAGTCCATTGGGTGGCCTACATTTCAGAAACACAGATGGAGCTGTTCATTATCTATGCACAAGGTATGTGCCTGAAGGTAGTAATCTGGCTGATAGAGAGGCAAGACTCTCTAAGGAGTATGTGGGTGACAGCTGTGGGTATCCTGTAGGCTGCAACATCACCAGTAGGAGGTGTACTGGAAAAGAGGGAACAAGAAGCAGAATTGGTCTAGAGGCCGTCGCCTCACTTAGGGGCAGGTCAACGCACTACAACAGAACAACGAAAGGATGAACAGATGGCAACCATGGGTAGATATGCAATTAATAAGTCATCTCTAATGTCCCTCGAAGATTGGGATCTTGTAGACAACACCCAGGGCCTTGAAAAATTGCAACACAAGCTACAACAGATGGTGCGAAGGGCAGGTACGACGGTAAGAAGAAGTTGTGGTGGTACCAGGAGGTGGCTCCCCTGCTCGCGCTAGAATCCTCAGAGGGGATGTTCTATTTTAATCGAGCAGATAAGAATGAGCATTATCAGTTGCGGGATGTGGTAGAAACACTGAAGTAGAAGAAGACTGAAGCACTGTAGAAGACAAGGAAGGAGAAACAGGATGATGAGCACCACTCAGAGGGAGGCAAATCACGAAGCCAAGGTAGAGCGTCTCGCTGTGCCGACGAGTGACTCGGGACGAGTCACGATGATTGTGTTGGGGGACTATTGGGTAGCGGAGTGTTATAGACATATTTGGGCACTTCAACCCCAATCACATATGTCGATAAACCAAGGGATATTTAACCCCTAAAAGTGTTGTTTCATACCCTAAAGGATCATGGTTAACCGATTACATCATTTCCCAGAAGTTCCACCTGAAAAACCACTCAGAACTGTCCAAAACTGGACCATACTGACTGCTCCATGGTCAAGGTGCAATGCATACTGGCTGCTACAGTAGCCAGGTGCGATGCATACTGAAGAGGCCTTCTGTAGGGTGCAATGAGCGAGAATGGACAAATGGCTGAGGCAATTTGCTAAGTGGATGTTCATGGAATCTTCTAGAAACTTCTCCTATGACACTTGCCTCTCTAAATTCGCCCAGGGATGAGTAAGAGATCAATGAAATCTCCAAGTGGAACCAAGAACTATCAGTGGAATGACACTAATAAAAAACACAGAGTTGACTCACACCCTTGCAAGACATCTATAAATGGATCACTCATCTGAGAGATCTGGGGGCTGGAATTTTGTAATTTGGAAGGAAGCGTTGTTGGTTTCTCTTTGAGAAGAAACATTGTATTGTTGGGTGATCTTTCTTTTCATGAGGTGAAGAGGGCTTTGATGCTCGGAGGATGATGCTGGATCAGACAGCTGGGTTGTAATCCTCTCTTCTATTTCTACTATTAATAAATTTCTTTGAGTTTTTCTCCATTCAATCGTGTATTTGTGAATCTTGTTATTTGTAAATGCAATTGTATGGTCAATGTATTTCTGATTCTGCATTGTTTATGATATTATAGATCGAGATGCTTTGATGGAATTTTGTTACTTTGGTTCTACAGGTATTCTCTAAGTGGGACAAGTAGGAGAGGAGTGGCAAGCTCTATCAAAGGAGAGAGAAATCAAGCAAGGAATCAAACGAAAGATCCACGTTGGTCCTCTTTTCTTCTCTCTTATCTATCATATATAAAGGAAATCACAAATTTATTTGATTATTTTTTCTAAGATAGCTACCCATCTTAGTGGGACTAGCAAATCAAAAAGACACTAGTTTTCCCGGAAACACGGAGGTCCCGTGTAATGGTTTTGGGGCAGAAAGCCCAGGATGTGGGATTAAAATATTATAAAAACTCCGAAGTATGCGAAGCATAATAGATTGAGTCAAAGGACAGTCCGCCCGAAAATAATAAAAAGTAATGTAAATAGAGTCAGCCTGTGCAAGGATTGCGGGCTAGGGAAGGGTATAAATAGAGCGCGACTCTATGAGGGAAAGGCAATTCTTTGGAGGGAATAAATGTAATGGGTTCTTAAAGAAGATAGTCTGAAAGCATTTATAAGTCCAAGTCGGGGGTTGGGTAGTAGGTAGAGGCTCTGCAGCTGTGTGCGCGGACCCCTGTAATTGAGTGCGCGGGGTAGATATGGATGTATTGGTGGAGAATAATAATAAAGATAAGTTTGCTTCTGTAAATTCTGTGTTATCGCTTATATGTCTTTATGGTTTACCTTTCTATATCTCGTTAATGTAAATGTGATAAGTGTATGCGAATCTGGGTTCATTTTGTGCGTGAATCAATTATTTTGGTTAAATGTTTGCTTAAAGACCCTGTTGAATAGCTCTGAATCATAAGAGTCGAACAACGTAGTAATAAGAAACATATAATCACTATGGATCGGTGCGAATATTGAACAACGCGAAGCCATAAACCAGTGCGCAAACCTCCCAGACCACACCAAGACATCCCTAGGGTACGAAAACCTGATTCCAGCACCCTCCCCTGCTACCTCGGGTGAGACCTCAGTCCGCGCTCCGCGGGCTGTTGCCGAAAGGACCAGTAGCTGCAGGATTTGTTTGGCTAAATAACTCTTCCAAACCTGGGTCAGGCCCATATAAGCCAACACTCACCCTTAGACATACACACATTCTCTCTCCATATCTATATTTCTCTCCCTCCCTCCCTCTCTCTGTCTCCCTCTTCTTCCCTCTCCCCCCCACTCCATCTATATCTCTATCTTCCTTCGTCTCTCCTTCTTTGTCTCTCTATCTCAGCCCCTAAATATACACACTCCCCCCACTCCATCTATATCTCTATCTTCCTTCGTCTCTCCTTCTTTGTCTCTCTACCTCACCCCCAAAATATACACACTCTTTCTCCATATATATCTATCTATCTCTCCCTCCCTCTTCCCCTTCTCTCCCTCTATGCCATTTTATCTCTCTTCCCTCAATGCACATCATCAATAATTTTTTTTGTACTTACATTGAAATCTATGCGCACTATGAATCTAATTACTTTGAAATTAATATACATCATAAATATAGCTACATCAAATCAGAAATCACCTAAATTGAAATTAATGCATCTAGTACAAGCATTCAAATAAAATTAGAAATCAACAACTACATTGAAATCAATGCATCAAGTGTAATCAATCAAATAGGAATAAGAATCAATATTTACACTGAAATCGATGCATCTATTTAAGTGAACAAAACTTTGTATCCCCCC
>APFE030514799.1:105866-129116 GCA_000404065.3 Pinus taeda
CACCCCCCAAACATACACACTCTCTCTCCACATCTATCTATCTCTCTCCCCTCCCTCTTGTCCCCCCTCTCTCTTCCCCTTCTCTCCCTCTCTCTCCTTCTCTCTTTCTTCCCTCTTGCTCTCCTCCCTCCCTCTCTCCTTCTATCTTTCTTCCCTCTTTCTCTCTCCATATATCGCTTGTCACTCCCTCTCTCTCCACTTTTCTCTCTATATCTTTCTTCTTCCCTCCCTTTCTCTCCCCCTCCAACTCCATCTTTGTCTCCCTTCCTCTCTCCTTCCCTCTCTCAAATCCTCTTTCTCTGTTGGAAAATGTGTAACTAGGTTCAATATTCATAAAGATGAAATTCACTTTTGATTCTTATAAAGTGTAAAATGAAATAAAATTATTATTGTTATTTTTGGAGCATGGCTTTCATACTCATGGTCTTTTATTTTATAGGTCAAGCACCCATTGAGTGATTCTAGGGTTTTTCCTAGGTCAATAAGTCGAAAGAGTCATTGTCATAAGTTGAACACCCCATCAGGCACATTGTAACTTGGAAAATTATTTTTGTCTTAAAAAATTTCTAGATACCCTCCAAAACCAAGTCACCCTGGCAGCTAGCAATTCGGCCTAAAAGGAAGAGCCACATCCACCTTGAAGAGTCTATATATAGGAGGGAACTCATCCTCCTGGAGACAACTCATCTCTCCTTATTAGTGAAGAAGAAGAAAGAAGAAGGAAACGAAGAAGGAAGATGATGAAGAAGATCCTTGTTTGGGATATTTCTCTCTCACACATGCTAAGGAGAACTAAGGTTTCTGCAACATATCTAGGGTTTCTATCTACAAGTTCGATCTTGGAGAAAAGAGGGAAGTAGGTCAAGCGAAGGTCACTAAGGGTCATCCTAAAGCTCCAGAAGTGAGGGAAAGGCAAGCGAAGGTCAAGGGAAGGCTCAAAAGTCAGATTGAAGCTCACACGCATGACAACAACAATTGTTGGGGAAGCTGAAATTTCAAATCTGCAGTGGAGGTCGAAATTCTGCAACTAGAGGTCAAAGAAGTGCTACTGGAAGAGATTTGAATGGTTTTGACTGGATAAAGGTTAGAACATCACCTGGAGAGGTTGGTATTGGTCTTGGAGGGTTTTTAAGTCAGTCTTAAGGTCTTGGAATTTTCCAATTGAAGAATCTATAAGGAAGAGAATAGATTTAAGGGTTTTCCTCTCAAGTGGGGAGGTTTTGGCCCTGGCTTGCAACCTATATTATGTGTTCTTGTTCTTCTTGTTTTTGGTAGTTGTTTGATGATACACACATATAATAATAAGTAAAAAAGCTAATAAGTAAAAATACATCACAAGAAATTATCAAGTAAAGAGAAATCATTATAATCATTGCCCTATAGATTTCTCAACATGGTATCAGAGCTAAGGTTGGATAAGGGCATTATGAAGATCTATACTGTATTGAGGAAGTTCTTCAAGAAGTGTTAAAAGGTAGCAATCCATCTCAAGAAAGGCACCAAGGAAGCATGGAACTGCAAAGAAGGAAGTGACCAAGATAAAGTATGAAGGACTCTTCTAAACACTCACTAGCACATTCCAAGAAGAGAACATTTGGGTAATTGATAGTGGTGCATCTAGACACATGACTGGTCATGAAAATAAACTAAAGGCATTATCAAAGGGAAAATATTATTACTTATTGGAACTTGGAGATAATAAGAGCTATTCTGTAAGAGGAATTGGATCAACCTCTATAGAGCTGGAAAATAGAAGCAACATTCATCTCAACAACATCCTATTTGTTCCAGGTTTGCATAAGAACTTACTTTCTATTTCAAGTTTAGAATATAAGGGTGATAAAGTAGCTTTAATTAATGTAAGAGTTGTAGTATGAAGTAAGAACTTAAGCATGCAAAATGTTAGAGTAATTGGTATTCATGAAGGAAGACTTTATAGGTTGATATCTCCTCTTGCACAAGCTTTGGTTCACATTGAAATCAACCCATATGAACTATAGCATAGAAGATTTGGCCATCTTAATTTCAAAATACTTCCAATTCTAAGTTCTATAGTAGAAGGAATCCCCGAATTGAAAGAATATCACAAAGGAGTATGCAAAGGATGTGCATTGGGTAAGAATGCCAAGAGACCATTTGGAAGCAGTGCTTCATGATCAAAATAAATCTTGAATCTTATTCATTTCGATGTCTAAGGTCCTATGACTCCTAAATCACCTGGAATTCATCTATATTATGTCACATTTATAGATGAGAATTTAAGGAAAAAATGGGTTTACTTCCTGAAACTCAAGGACGAAGTATTTACAAAATTTCAAGAATTCAAAGTTGAAGTTGAGAACCTTACAGAAAGGAAAATCAAGATACTAAGATCCAATAATGGAGGAGAGTATACATATAAGGAAATTATAGATTTATGTAAGGATTATGGGATTAAGAGGGAGTTGATAGTCCCATATAATCCAGAACAAAATGGAGTTGCAGAGCAAAATAACTGATCCATTGAAGAAAGTGTAAAAGAAATGTTACATGATCAAGATCTACCAAAATTTCTATGGGGAGAAGCCATGCAAACAACTGTATATATTCAAAATCGAAGTCCCCATAGGTCATTGGATAAAAGAACTCCTAAAAAAGTATTCATTAAGAAGAAACCAACTGTAAATCATCTCTGAATCTTTGGTTGTCTTGTATATATTCATATATCAAAGGACAAAAGAAAGAAGCTCGATCCATCAGGCATGAGAGGAACATTTGCTGGCTACAACAACTCCTCTAAGGCCTATAGAATCTACATAAAAGAAGGACACTACATATAAGTTAGTTGAGATGTCATATTTGATGAAAGTATTGCATTCAAGAAATCAAAGGAACTTCCCATGAACTCTGATGATGAAGAACTTCCAGTATTTGAAGAAGAAGTTGACAAAGAATAAGAAGAATCTTTGTTGAAAATGGCAACAAGAAATGCCAAAAATAGAAGTGCTAAAAATAGCACTGCTATAAATAGCAGTTCGGGTACCAGTGTTGGACATAGCAACAAGGAATGAAAAATGGAAGTGCTAAAAATAACATTGCTATAAATAGTATTTTGGGATACCTTCCTATCTTAGTTAGTCCATGAACTAAAATAGAGAAGTAAAATTCGAATTTGATCTTAGCAGGTGTTTGTAAAATAATTAATTAATTCACCATGAGTTAATTAGTTGTAGAAAATCAAACATGAAGTATATGTGGGGACATGCAACAGTTTCTCCATTGATTGAGGAATTTATCCCTTAGTTAAAGAGATAAGGATGAGTTGTAATTAGTTAGCTTAGTTAATTGAGTTAAGTCCAGCTAGATTAATTCTAATAGTTTGTAGAATTAATTGTGAGTTAAGTTAGTTAATGCTTGCATGCATGTAATTGCTGCTCTCCAGAGTAGTGAATATTCTCTCATAAATAACTCATGCATGTCAGTTCAGTCAGAGACCTAGTTGGGATTAGAGGAAGGGACAGTGTACTATCGGTTGGAGAATTTTTCCTATATAGGAAACCCATCAATGCAGAAGGAATTATCTCTTCAAGTTTGTGCAGTTATTTCAGAGGTTATAGCAGTGTGTGAGGGATTATTACACATAGATGGCAGCTTGAGGACCCAGGAGAAACTATGTAAGGAAATAGGAGGCTTGGAGGGTAGAGGAGAAGGTTTATGAGAAGCCTTTGACTATCTATGAGTAGCAGAGAGGGATTGTACTGAGAGCTGGATAGCTTGTGAGATAAAGCTTTGTGTAATCCTGAGATATTTCCATTTGTATGATAATACAGATAGCGGGGTTGTTGTGGAGGTAAATCCCCTCTGCGGATAGAGGTGACCCCTACTAGCCCAAATGGGGTCTAACAACAATCAAACAACGCTAACACGCAGGTTCCTAATTGAAAATAAAAGACCGATGATGAGGGCCTACCTGGAATCCAACGCTAGTACTTGTAGAAGAGTCATCACTCCCGTTCTTTCGCTCCGGCTGGTCACAATCCCCACGATCCTCGTGAATGGACACCTGCACATGCAAAGAACGACACAAATACAGGCATAAAATCCAATAGATGCAACTATATATCAGTCAGAAAGGATATAACTCAAACATCATTATAAATACAATAAGAGTGGAACCATAATGATAGTCGTCTATTATTATTGATAAACAAAGAAGAATACAACCATAGTTCTGACGTCAAATCCTCCTTTGGCTGGGTGATCAGCGACACATGCCTTGCAAAGCTTGTTGGGAATGGGGAACACGCCTCTCTCTCCTTGGTTACTTGGACAAGAATCTCCTCGCTTAAGATTTAGCCTTATGGGAATGAAGAAGGCTTCTTGTAGCATGAACTTAGTAATTCTCAGACTTTGAGACTTAGAATTTGGAACTTGGAGACTAGAACTAATAATTAGCTTGTCAAAGGCAAAAGGACAAGCTTTTATAGATAGAGGAGAAGGAGTTAGGATCTCCACAATATTCATGGGGTTGGCTTTATCACTAAGAAGCTTCCATGAGAAGGTGGCAAACAACTTCCCTTTTGTGGAGATTCGAGGCCCAACTGAACTAACTCAAGATGGAATCAGTTCATGAATAGGTTAGGAAGAACCTTCATAAGTTGGTTTGTTAAAAAATTTACCCAACTAGGCTGGCGCGAGTGCGACTCTGAGATAGAGCACTAGTTGGCGCGCCCTCTTTGGCGGATTTCCCCCATTGGCACGAGTGATACACAGTGGAACCGCGCCAATGGAAAAAGGGATATTTTTATGGGTATTTTGCAGAAGGTATCTTCAGGGCATATGAAGTACATACTCAAGGGGATACAATGCAAGTGTTTTCAGGTTATGTCACTTCTCACAGGTCTCGGAATGAGTCCTCCAATGTGAGGGAGAAGGGGTAACAGGGACAGTGACAAATTACTATGTAACAGATGCCCCCTAAAGCATGAGGCCCGAGAGAGAGAGAGAGGGGTGAAATTATTTACAAGAACATGGCCAACTGAAAACACTGTCGCCGGAGAACCTGCATGAAGAAGTACAATTGATATCTCAAGTACATGATGTATGTGGTATGGGCGCAGCCATCCATAGCAGAGTACATAAAAATCTAGATCCAAGGTATGGGCGCAACCATCCAGTAAGGATCGATAAGTAGACTCAGGCATGGTCGCAGCCATCCAGTGAATGAGTCATGTAATGATCATAATAATCCACAAAATCGCAACCTGGATCCCAACAGACAAAATCCATGGTCTTGCGCTCCATCTCGACCCGAACAAAGTACAAGTTCAAGAATGCGAATATGGGAGTCGAAGTCGAACATGCAGGAACATCGTCTGATTACCAGTCAATGATGAGAACTGTTAACAGACGCGAGAGGTACCACCAATAATGACAATGGTCCTCAAGGTACTATAGGTATAATCTATGGTGTGCGAATCAGTGAGCCGGCGTCGAACACCCGTAGAATCATTCGATCGGAGGCCAATGATGAAAACCTCGCGTCGAACACGAAGAACCTGCCATTGAGGCATGCAAGCTCCAAGGCACCTGAAAAGAGTCTCTGGGTCAACTTCTTAGATAATGAGCTGAAGTCGGTAGGAAGTTACCTTAATCGAAGGTGGGCCATAATGTTCCCCACATCATTGACATGAGACAGAGAAGGATAAGATGTTTTGTGTGAGGTATCAGACGGAGGTTAAGTATTCTGCAAAGGTCAACTTCTCTTGAACATATTGGCGGCACGACAGTGGACTTGGCAGTATTTGACATCAAATGATCATAGGTCATGGTGACAGGGCAACGAGCAGATGAGAGGTCAAACAGGATAACCCAAACCCACGGAGGAAAGTGTAAAAGCAAGATGAGATGTCCCCACCCAGACACGAATGCAGACAAGTGCCATGTTCAAGAGCAACATACTGCCGATATGACAATAATTGTGGTTCCATTTTCCCCACCATTTCTGGCAAGTACCCCAGTTATTTTTATTAACAAGCTTGACGGGGATAGCATATGCTTTTAAAATTTCATTGCGACGGCATCCAACGTCATCGAGTTTTAACGAGTCTGACAGAGGAAGAACTCGGTGTCTTTTCATGTTTAGAGAGTTTGAAAAGACAGCAGAAAAGTAAACTCCAGGGGTGTCCTTTTTCGTAAAGTTGTGTCTCTCGAGCCTGAAAAAGTATAAAACAATGCTCGAAAGAACTGCCCGACCATTACAATCGAGGAGTATTTTTCATGATTAGTGACTTCGACCTGAAAAAGTAAAAAAGCGACTGAAATCACGTTGTTTCGTAACCGTTAACGAACCTGAAACAACAAGGGCCTGATAATCTTTTCGTCTTTACACGGTCGGAAAAGAGTTTAAAGACGATCGCCTCTCATTTACGTTTAGTGAGTCGAGAGGAATAATTCAGCAATCTTTTCATCTTTAAACGGTCAGAAAAGAGCTGAAAGCAGACCTCCATTTTTATTCTCTTTAACAAGTCAAAAAGGGAAAAAATACTCGACAATCTTTTCATATTTTACGAGTCAGCAAAGAGCTTAAAGGTGACTCGTCCTAGAGGAACGAGTGGTATAAAGGGTAGCAACTGGTTCCGGCAATGGTGGAACTGCTCAAAACATGTAATGGTCAAGAGCTTGGCTAACAAAACCACTCTTAACTGTGGTCCCTCAAGAAAGGAAAACAAGCAAGTGAAAGCATATGATCAGCCTGTTAGCCTCCTGCTGCAGCAGGTATTCATCTTTCATGATTGGCATTTTTACATGCCAAATATGTCATTATTTGCATGTTGCAAATGTTCCATATTTGCTACATAAGCCAAAGAAGGGTGCCATGAGAATGTGCCAATTTAACTGCCATTGTTGTGTTCCAATTTTGATGTACTAGTCCATTTTTGAAGAATTGTCGGTTAAAAGGAGGTCAAAACAGTTTAATCTTGGTCTCCCTATGTTTCAATTTCCTGTTTTAGAATATAGAGAATGAATATCTGTCCAAACAGCTTAATCTTGGCAGATTCTTAGACAGATAGAGAATTAAGGAGCCCAACTGCTTAATCTGGGCCCTTGGAAGAAATAAGTGTAGATGTAGATAGGAAGACAGAAAAAGAAAAAAGTTGAAAAATTGGGTCTGTAAGTCCAAGTGCACCCAAACCAAAAGGATGAAAAAATTCTACGCAAGTAGGCTGGGTAGGTAGTTTTGAGGTTGCAGAATGCTGATGTGTGACCAATTTCATGTTTTCAAAGTGTCATATCTGTTCAAGTCACAATCATCAGGCAGTTTTTATTTGAAGGATTTCAAGCGAGGCATGACTAACTTCCCCCTTCTTCCTTATTCCCTAAATCATTCACTAACTTCCCCAAAGAGGTCAAGATCTACTTGATATCTCTTATTTTCATTATTTTCATTATTTTCATATCAGTTTGCCTTGGTAAAGACCTCATTTACTCAAGGAATGTTCATACTTCCTTTCATGAATCAGTTGTCCCCTAATAGCCTAAGATTCACATACTTAGTGCTTTCTTATCACTGGTCATATTAACCACTAACTTTACTATATAGCTCCCTATTTACTTCCCCTTCCCCTATTAAAACTATGTTAATAACTCCCTTACATACTTATCCCCTCCCCTTGGTTGAAAAATAACCATAAGTACACTTGGGAATTGCTAAGTTTGCCTGAAACATAGAAAGAACCCTCATTTTTCCCCTTTAAAACCATCTTCCAATGCAATGGACTCCTTCCAAAGCATGAAATTCCTCTTTTTAGGTTATCGGACCTCTTCCGAGGCCTCAAATAATCTTCAAAAGCATATATACCCTTCTTCTGGTCACAATAACCCTTGCCGACTGTCGTAACATTCCTCTGATCCCTTTGGATTCCCCTCCGACGCGATTATCGCAGTTGGAGGTCGCAAAGGTAATGTGGCTCGTTGTTGTTTCTCCCCGATGGATGTCCCGCCGATGCCATTTCACAATCGGCGTATCCCAAAACTATATGCCACATATATATGCCCCTTCCCCTTTTAGCCGATGCGATATCACAAGTCGGCAATCGATGGTCGCAAGAGTCATGTGCCCAAAATGCATGCCGCTTCCTTTTGCTCCGATGCGACATTGCCATTGCATCAAGAGAGCATATCGCTTCACAAACACTTCCTCGTCGCACGCCTCCATTTATTTATGTATTTTGTTTAAAATATGATTTATCATTAATACATGCTTCACTGCAAATTCATCGCAAATCGCAGCATTTCAGTTATCGCTATCGCATCGCAATAACATATAAGGCACCGCACCATCCAACGCTCTGCCACGTCATTCTGCAACGTCACCCGCTGATTTCATCTGCCATACCAAGACCCGTTGTTGATGTCACCTGCCAAAGAAGGGCGCGCAAGCGCGAAAAAGCATCTTAGGAGGCCCGGATTCAAGTTCTAAGGCAGTTTTCGATGCGCGATTAGCGCTAATCGCGCATCGCTACGGGAAATGAGCCAAAGAGGGGAGTCTTTTGATTCCATAGCCATTTTGCTCTGAAAAGAGAAGAAAAGGCCCGATTTTGCAGTTTTAATGCATCCGAAGAAAGAGAGAGACCCGGTTGAGGCATTAAAGAGTATTAGAGCAAATGTGAAGCCAAAATCCATGTCAAAGAGTATCAGTGTTGCGACGAAGTGTATCAGTGAAGATCTTCTCAGGGCTCGAGGCGAATGAAAAATTAAAAGAAAACCTTGAAAGTCAAGAAGCAATTAAGGAACCATTCAAAGCTCATCATCACAATGACTGCACATTACACTCACATGAGATCAATGGACCAAAACTCAAAGCACAGTTATTACAAAAGCACTGCACCAAGTCACAGAGGACACTACATTAACTCTTTTTGATCCAGCTGCTTCTGGCGCAGCTCAATAGATATTTTACTTGCATTTAATTCCAGCACTAGTTTAGGTTTAAAAAGGCTTTCCCACAGACCTGTTTAGGTCGGTTGTAATAAATACTTCTGGATATTTTACCTATAAAGATAGCCCCGAAAAAAGTGAAGAGGGTTGGTTTTTGTTGGTTGGATGTTTTTTGCTTAAGCAGAGACTCGCACTGTACATCTGATAATTTCTATAATCAAAGACTGCTTACGAGCTTGGAGAATGGATTGTTTACTGTGTTTAATGGTCGAAGAGTGACTGTGGAATTCTTGTGCTGTTACATGACTCAATAAGTGCTTCTTTCCTCTGTTTTCCATTCATAAATCACCATCTAAACAACAAAAAGAAAGATTAGCTTAGAACTTGTTTAACTGCACTCTATGCTCAATTTCTACTTTTTCTTTATGTTTTCATCTGTTTTAGGCATAAATATGAATTCCACATGGCTCATGTTTGCCCTAATTCACCATGTATGACAGTTATCCAGGGATTCTTGAATGCCCCTAGATGGAGTTCATTCTCTTCCCTCTGTTAAGCTGAGTGAGAGATTCTTAATTGCCTCTCATTCCTTACATTTCATTCCATCTTTTAGCTTGAAGGTTGTTTTATGTGTAGCTACCCTGCTCCATTTCCTCTTATGACCAAGAAAACACACCATCAGTCTTTCTCCCCAACTCCATGCCCAATGGTTTGAACTTATCATTCTATGCATGCCTCTCTGCTTTGAAAGCATCTTCCTTCCATTCAAACACCATCCAAACCTAAACAAAACCCACTGAACCCAATAGCTAGCCTAAAATCATCATCAACAAAGCTAAATCATCAAGAGAGAGCCCTCTCTGATTACAGGTGGACTAGAACCTGTAATCCAAAGATTGGTTTGTGGTTACCTCGGTCGTATCCCTTCAGGAGCTTAGGGACAACCTGAGTGATAACATAATGGCGACTCCACTGGGGACCTTCCTCAGATAATCTCACAAAACCAGTCCAAAGCTCCTCGGAGGAAGAAACTGACCTTTAAAAGTTTCTGATTAATCTGTATTGTTAGAAAAATTCCCCAAAAAAAAAAAAACAAGTTAGAAGCTGGCTCCCAAAAAGCATTCGCGTCATACAAGATCAAATCCAGATCCAAATCCCCATGTTGTTTTTGAAAATCCAAATTTAATCCCTAAGACCCTTAGGAAACAAGAGCAACGAGAAGACTTTACTGCTTCTAGTCCAGAAACAGTTCAGCCAAGCTACGTTCTGACCCCTGTCAAAGTTTTATTTCGTTCAACCCCAACTTCCCCTTGTTCATCATTCACTTCTCCAGGCACCTCTTCTACACCCCCATCCTTTACTCGTACTCCCACTACTACTCCAATTATCCCAGTTGCCCCGGTTGTTCCACTTATCCCAGTTGTTATGGCTAATAGATATGCACGTTTACAGCTGCCTGCAAATCCCGGGGCTATGCCTCAAGATTATCAGACCAAAATAACTTATTTTGATGGCACAACCCTTCAGCATACAAAGAAAATGCAGGACTACTTTGAGAGCTATGAGATTGACGATGATAGTGTGAGAATGAAGATTTTTGTTCAAAGTTTAACAGGCGACGTTAGGACTTGGTTTAGAGCACTCCCAACCAATTCCATAGGAGACCCAGAAGCTTTATACCAGTCATATATCAACAGATGGGAGAAAAAGAAAGACCCCTTGCACATATTATCAGAATATGACACCATTAAAAGAGGCCCTCAAGAGATTGTTTTGGATTACTGTGCAAGGTTCAATAATGTTTATAATGCAATACCACAGAACTTGAGACCCCCACCTGATCTTGCCTTATACAAATTCCCTGATGGCTTTGATGCCGAAATGGCTTATCAATTAAGGGAAAGAGCTCCTCAAAGTCTTGCAGAAATGCAAAACGTTGTTGTTAGCGTGGAGGCAAACTTAATTGCCAAAAGAAACAGAGCTAGGACCAGGAGAAGAACCACCTTTAAGGAAGAACCCTCAGCCTTAGACCAGAAGCTAGATGCTATTATCAATGGTATGCATAGGCTGGGAGATAGAGTGGAAAGTGTTGAGAGGAAATCGTCATGGGAAGGAAAACAGCACAACACTATAAGAAACCCAAATTTCAGAAAGAATCAGAACACAAATGCTGGTATGGCTAGCCCTGGCCATGATATTAGGCCTCCTTTCCAAGAAAACTACGCAGAGGCATCCACATCTAGTGAGCCCACAGAAGAGGCTCACATGAACTTTATAAATTCCAAAAACGAGCAACATACCTTTCTCACTCAAGAAGATCAACACTACCATGAAGTAAACCAATTTCAGACTAAGACGGGAGAACCTTTTGATTTGAAACAAGGCTATGATTCTACTGTGTATGAGGTCCACAAACAATATAAGCTGAGAACAAGAACTATTGATGTCCCTGCACCTAGCAAAACAAAGGACAACAAACAGCCCAACAAGATTAAAGACAAGATTACCATAACCGAACCAGCTGATAGTTCTGTCCCAAACCCGCGCCAAGTGACTGTAGAGGAGATAAAAGACACACAACCTCCTATTACTCAGCCTCTACCTCCTTCTTCTTTAGGAGAAAATTTGAACAACAAACCTAAAAGCCTTTCCAAAACAGAAATACCACAAACTGTCTTTCATCATAGCGCAGACAATCAAAAGGAAAACACAGAAAGTATTCTTGATAAGGATAAATCTCCTACTATTAATGCAAAGGTTCCATTGGAAAAACCATTCAATCTAGAAGCAGATATTGGAAAACTTAAGATATCTATCCCCCTCTCAGAACTTGCCAAACATGATGTTTATAGGCAACAGATTCAAAGGTCACTTCAATTCCCAGAGGTCAGGGATGATGTAAATGTTTTAGATGATACCCCTGAGCTACTATTTGGACTAGAAGTTAATGGAAAAACGACATATGGATCTGTTCCACCTTTTTATGTCAGTCTACACATACATGACAAAATCTTGCAAAATCCTACGTTTGACTCAGGTGCCTCACACAATATTATGCCCAAAGCTGTGATGGAAAAGCTAAACCTTGATGTCACAAGACCCTACAAGGATCTGTACTCCTTTGACTCAAGTCAAGTCAAGTGCTTAGGCTTAATTAAAGACCTTTGTGTGTCTTTAGTCCAATTTCCCAACAAGACAATCCTAATGGACATAGTAGTTGCTGACATTCCAACAAAATATGGCATGCTCCTATCAAGATCATGGGGAGCAAAACTCCAAGGATCCCTCCAACTCGACCTCTCTTATGCCACTATTTCTGTCTTTGGGCAACCAAAGAGACTGTACAGAGAAACACTCATGAAGTATGTGGTGAGTAGTGAGGAAAAGCCCCAAAATTTTCCAATATACTCAATCCATTCCGATATGGATTCATTTATTTTGTTTAATGATGACACCAATCCTCCAACTAATGAGAAACCTCTAGCTTTAGAGCTAGAGACATGCATAAGTGAAGAATCGGTTGCCCATGCCCATGAAATAGTTTCAACAGTCGAGGCAGCCAGTAAACAAAAGGAACCTCCTCAAACAGAAATTTTAGATCTGCCCATTCCTAAAATAACTGAAACTCTTGATACAAACCAAAAGCAAGAAATTACATGGTATTTAGAGTTTGATGGTTCTGTGAACAAGTTAGGAGCAGGGGCAAGTGTATGGATTCACAATACACATGAAAACCATGCAGAGGGCCATGCCTACAGACTAAATTTAAGATGTACCAATAACATGGTAGAGTATGAGGCTCTCCTCTTAGGCCTAAAATTGCTCAAAGTCCTAGGAGCTACAAAAGTGTCCATTCTAGGTGACTCCAATTTAATCATACAACAAATGAAAGGCAACTTCGTTACTAATGACAATAGGATGAGGGCCTATAGGACTGCTGCAACAGAAATACTTAATACATTCGCTGAATCCAAGCTTGCCAAGATTTCAAGAAATCATAACCTACATGCACACAGCCTAGCCACTTTCGCTAGCACATGCAAGCTTCCCTTTGAGCCAAATCACCATTTTACTGCTGAAATAAAGCATAGGCCCACTGTTCCTAACAACATTAGAGATTGGCAAGTATTCAAAAATGATGCCCAGATTAACAATTTCCTCACTCTTGAGGGCGAGTTTGCAAATTTAAACATTGACATGGATGCCATGAACGATTCCCAACAACAAACAAATGAAAATCAGCAGGCTGTAACAGCTGCAATAGCAAAACAAATCTTGAACCCAACTCTTTTTTACAATACAAACATAGAACAGCTGAAACAAATGCATTTAGAGGAAACAATCAAAACAGAGGCTGAGTTCATTGATCTAAAGAATAATTTTTTGCCTGCTGGTCTTACTCCTCTAGAAGACATGTTTGATGACAATGATGTGCCCGAAAAGCCAAAGATGGAGCCTTTAAATGCTGCAATAGAAGAACATAACATAGGGACAGCAGCAAAGCCTAGAATGATTAAATTGTCCAAAAATCTTCCCCCTGATCGAAAGCCAAAGTATGTGGATTTGTTCAAAGAATTCCAAGATGTATTTGCTTGGAGTTATGAGGACTTGAAGTCCTATGGCACCTCAGTAATTCAACATACCATTCCTTTAAAACCAAATCAAAAACCATTCAAGCAGAAACTTAGAAGAATAAACCCTATGCTTCTTCCCCTCATTGAGAAGGAAGTGAAGAGAATGTTTGAAGCAGGTATTATAGCACCCATCAGATTTTCTGAATGGGTATCCAATCTGGTTCCCACAAGAAAAAAATCAGGTGAGATCAGACTGTGTGTAGACCTAAGAAACTTAAACCAGGTCTCTCTAAAAGACCACTACCCTTTTCCTAAAATGGACCACATCCTACAAAGAGTAGTGGGTTCCTCTAGAATCTCTCTACTAGATGGATTTTCAGGTTTCAATCAAATACTTGTTCACCCGGATGACCAAGACAAGATAGCCTTTACCACACCGTGGGGAACATTTAAGTATGTTAAAATGCCTTTCGGGCTAAAAAACGTTGGTGCCACATTTCAAAGGGCAATGGATATTGCATTCGCCAAGGAAATCCACGAATTCCTTGTTGTCTATCTTGATGACTTGACCCCTTTCTCCAAATCTGATCAAGAACACCTCATACACTTAAGGAAAATCTTCATGACATGTAGGAAATATGGCATTTCCTTGAACCCCAAGAAGTCTTTGTTTGGCCTTGAGGAGGGTAAGTTTCTAGGCCACATCATATCAAAAGATGGTATCAGAATTGATCCGGAAAGGATCCAAGCCATCCTTCAAATTCCATACCCAAGAAACATAAAAGAATTGCAAGCATTCCTTGGAAAGATCAATTTCCTAAGGAGATTTATCCCAAACTTAGCTAAACTGATAGGACTGCTAAGAAACATGCTAAAAAGTATGCCAAAGTAAGATGGTCTCTTGAAACCAAGCAGGCTTTTGAGAGTATCAAAGCTGCCTTGACTCAAACGCCTGTACTCACAAGTCCACAATTTGACAAGGATTTTATCATCTTTTCCTTTGCGTCAGATCACACGATAGTTGTTGTCCTTCTGCAAAACGATGACCAAGGAAATGAAAAACCCATTGCATTCTTCAGCCGAGCCTTGATAGATGCATGCCTGAAATACCAAATTATGGAAAAGCAGGCCTATGCCCTTGTTAAGGCTACCAAAGACTTTAGGATTTATATTTTATACTCCCATGTGATTGCCTATGTCCCAAACTCTGCTGTAAAAGACATATTGACGCAAGAGGGACTAGAAGGAAAAAGAGGCAAATGGATTGCCAGTATTCTTGAATACAACATTGAGATAAAACCCACCAAGCTGATAAAGGGACAAGGTCTTGCCAAACTAATGTCCGAAACAAATCTTCAGGCCTTAGACATCAACCAGCTGGACAATGAATAGGAGCTGGCGACTCCACAAATCAGTGAAACCTTTTTGCAATCCCCATGGTATGCTGATATTTATTATGTACTGTTAAACTTGTGTGCTCCCCCAGGGTTGTCCAGAACCAAAAAGACATTTCTAAGAATGAAAGCGTCAAAGTTTTGTGTCCTAGATGGTGCCCTGTTTTGGAAAAATCATGAAGGAATATTGTTAAATTGTTTAACCATAATTGAAACCAACAGCATCATGAAAGAGTTCCATGCAGGGGACTATGGAGGGAATCTATATTGGAAATCCACAACTGGCAAGATCTTAAGGGCTGGTTATTATTGGCCCTCTCTATTTGCAGATGTCAAGAAATTTGCTATTTCATGTCACAAATTCCAAATATTTGAAGGAAAGAGAAAATTATTGCCTTTACCCCTTAATCCCATCTCAACTGAAAAGCCTTTTCAACAATGGGGTCTTGACTTCATTGGAGAAATCCACCCATCATCTTCAGGCCAACACAAGTGGATTTTAACAGCTACCGATTATTTCACCAAGTGGAATGAAGCCATCCCATGTAGGCAAGCCAATGACTCCACAATTATCAGATTCCTTGAGGACAACCCTTTCCAAATTTGGTTGCCCTAAGAAAATCATCATTGACAACGCTGCTGCCTTCAAATCTAGAAAGATGATTAAATTCTGCCATAAATTTCATATTAACTTGGGCCACTCTACAGCCTACTATCCTCAGGGTAATGGCTTGGCCGAATCATCCAACAAAAGCCTCATCAACATCATAAAGAAAGTGTTGGAAGTAAACAAAAGGAATTGGCATAGGAAGCTCAGAAATGCCCTGTGGGCAGACAAACTTTCAACCAAGAAATCCATTGGGTTGAGCCCTTATGAGCTAGTATATGGCATGGAAGCTAGATTTCCTTCATCCTTGGGCATCCCTACTATCAAGTTGTTACAGGAGATTCAGGCTGAACCAAATGATATTCAACGAAGGATTAATCAGACCATTCATCTCCAGCAAACTAGAGAGCAAGTGTATGACAGAGCTCAAATTGTGCAGGAGAAGCTCAAAAAGATGTTTGATAAGGGAGCCAAGGCTGAGGATTTCTACATTGGTGACAAAGTTCTAAGATGGGACTTTTTAGCGCTTGAAATTTCACCTCAGGCTGAAAAAGGCAAACCTCAAGGCAACATCAAACCATTTAGCCTCGTAGCTAGCCCTACGGGGCAGGAGAAGGCTCTCTCCAGTCAATCTCAGTAAAATATTCAATGGATGAGATGAAAAATATGGTAAAACTAATTTTAGGCTAGTAAACTGATCAAAAGGGTTGATTTGGGGTTTTTAGGGTTTTTGATGGCAAATTGAGGGGATGGCAATTTTGGGTGCGGGGATTGGACACAGTTTCTGCAGGGTGTTCTTTGGGGCGAGGTAGGAGACAGTATTGATGCCTTTGATTGAGGTGGATGATTAGGAATGATAGGTGAGGAGTTAAGGAGAGAAAACAATAACTTTGAATTCTCCTTAAACAATAGAAAACATTGAAATTAAACAAACTTAAAGCAGAGCATGACAGTCATGAATTCTTACTTTAACACTTTGTTTGCTTAATGTGTAGAAGGAAAAGAAAGGAAATGATTCACATAACACACTTACAGGTACATAGAGAAACACACCATCAATACATGTAACCACAAGAATCCCAAAAAGGACTGCAAAACCCTGGTCTTCCTTAGGCAAAAATTGCAGAGATACAGTGAAATAATACAATGATAGCTTCTCCCTCAAGAGTCCAACCTTCCAACCCCTGAAAATGACTAGGAAGATACATAATATAGGCAAGCTAACACCTTTCATTGCCTCTAGGGGTTGAGCTCATCCTTCTAGGAGCTATTTCAACCACTTCTAAACTTAGCACTAAAATCTAGGCAGTCAAAACAACTTGCCTCTATAAGTTAGGAAACCAATTCATTCATTAAATGTTTGTTGTTTCATGCATGAATCTTCTAGAAAAGGTAAATAAGTGACATGTCAACATGAAAATACATTAATTACATCAAAAAGGGTGAAAAATCCCATCTCAAGTTAAAACTGGTCAAAGCTGGGCGAATTCCTGAGCTGTAGATGAATTTTCTGTGAAAACTGCCCAACAGGTCTCATACCTCTGCCTGACGGGTCGCTTGTCTTTGGGACCACTTTTGGGGCACTTCCAGGTGTCCAAATGAGGCAAAAGTGGGCTTGTTGGAAAGGTTTGGATGTCTACTTTCCAACCCAACAGAATTTCTGAACTTGGTGGTCATTTGCCCCTCCAAAATTGCAATCTCCAAGACTACTTTCTGTGTTCAAAAGTGGCAGAAATCATTTGCATGTTTTTTGACTTTCTTGAGGCCCAAACTCGATGAAATTTCTTAAATGATGAGCAGTGTAACTTTTCATGAAAATACAGAATGCTTTTTTGTAAATGGAGTTGCCGAGAACAAGGTCTCAACGGGGGTGAACCCGTAATGGAAAAACCTGTAAATTGCCTGAAAATTCAAAATTTACCCAAAATGCTCAAAATTTCTTGGGATTTGTGCTGTGGCTAGGCTATTTAGTGCCTTGATCCTTGAGTGAAGCCTCGGCCAAGATATGGAGGGGATCGTGCCTCGTTCTCCGTTTTAGTGCCTTGACCAACCGCCTTTGAAGCACCTTCATCTTCGCTTTGCACACGTGCATTCTCGCCCAATAATGGTTCTTCATGTTTCTCAACAATTTCTTATCTTGGTTGGCCTTAGCCAACATCCTCTCCAAGTGAGCATTGAGTTGGATAAGCATGGACTCTCGCTCAGCGGGGAATAGATCACCGGGTCTTCTTCTATTCAAGATGCGGTCACTACGAATCCTCCACAACTCATCAAGAACTTGCTCATCCTCCAATTGCTTGTTCCGCTGCTCTAGATATGAGATTGTGCATTGTGCCATCTCTAACTTCTGCTGCAACAAGCGGTTATCGGCCTCCTTTTGCTGAATGACCTCATGAAGCTCCGTGGTAGGAGAGCAGGTATCAAGATCAATGATATCAATGTCAGGATCACCGGTCATTCCCTCCTCGATCATGGGCTGCTTGCCCCTCTGTGCTGCCTGTGCTGCTGAAGAAGGCGAGGCCCCTTCCACCTGGTGTGGAACACTCGCTGAACTGATGAAGAAGGCGAGACCCCTTCCACCTGATGTGGAGAAAATACTCGCCTAGCTGCTGCAAATAAGGCCCTGTGGCCTCTCTGATAAGTGACCAATGGAGGAGAACTGACATGTCTAGCCTTAGGGATATCATGCTGTTGTGATGGTCCTCCCTCCTCATGAACAATCTCAGGATGTGAAAGGGATAACCTTGAGAGCAGCAAAACAAAACCCTATTTCTACTTGCATTTTGACCTTCTTAAGCAAATATACATTGGGCTCATTATTTCAAAATGATGACTTTAAAATACATTCTCATGCTTTTCAAGCATTGGCAAACAATGTATTTGAATGATGGGAGGCCTACTTGCAACCTTGAAGCAATCTGGAGTGATTTAGCAGCTTATTGGCAAATTTCTGTGTAGATGGTATGTTGATGGGTCGCGTTCACTACCCAACAGGTCTCACTTGCCTGACGGGTCGCGCCCATACAAAATTTACACTAGTTGAGGTACCCTGACGGGTCGCACCTGCTTGACGGGTCTCACCTCAGTCTTGACGGGTCTCTTCTTTTGTAGGAGGCTTTTGGAGGCCTTCCCGGTGTCGGAATTGGGTGCATGATAGCTTGTTGGAAAGATCTTTGAGTCTAATTTCCAACCCAACTGGAATTTTTCAATTTGGAGTTCATTTTACCTGTCAAAAATCAAATCTCCCAAGACTGGTCAAAAAGTGCCAAATAAGGCTGCCTCAAGGAAAAGTGTTGTTGCAGTCAACTTTTGAATGCCTTACTCAACCCCAAATTGAGCTCATGATAGCTCATTGGAAATATCTTTGTGTCTAGTTATTATTTTACCCATAAAAAAATCATTTGGCCAACCAAGATAGGAGAAAACGTGATTTTCCCAAGGTCACTTCAGAGGTGCCTTTGATTCTCCCGAGGCAACGGTATTCTTTGACATCTCTCTCAAACCATGACACCTGTGTGAAAAGTGAAGGAGGATTTTCTTCTTTGTCATGTTTTGGAAAAAATCCTCTCTCAGTTTTCCCAAATTCATCTTTTATTTCTCTGGAACATCATTTGAGTGCGACTTGTCCTGATGTGTGAAACAAGGAATTTTGTCGAAATGGAGCGAAATGAAGGGGATAGGGGCTTCTAAATTCTTGGGGAAATTTTTGGGAGTGGGGAGGGATGTTGGGGAGCAGGGGAAAGTGGAATCTCAGAGATTGAGTGAGGGGAAAGGGTCCAAAAGGGAAAAACACAGGCCCAACCTAGAAAATTGCCAGGTTGTAGCTAGAAACTAGGGTTTGTGGAAAAATGAGAAATTTGGCGGATCTAAGGGATGGGAAGTGTTTGATAAGGTACTTTAAGGATAGGAGAAGGTGTATGAACATCAGGAAACAAGTTTTGCCAATGATTTGGCCATCCAAGAGAAATTGGCTTCAAAACCCTAGGAGAGGGAAATGAACTTGCCAAGGCACAACTGAAGCATGAACAAGATGTAAAATGACTCATTAGACACTGACATGATAATGACAACCCTATGAATGATGATAGACCCAGCTGAATAGTGACATAGATTTGCATTTGGGCAACTTTAGAAGGAGTTAAAGCAAACCCTAGACCTAATGCCTAGTGACCAAATTTTGCTTGAAGACTCACTGAAATGACAAAATTTGACCTTGACACTTCAAAATCACTTTATAAGAGCCTATTTGATCACTGGAGGAAGGCTGGAAAGACTGACACTAACATTGGCTCCAATGGGGATGGTAGCTCTTTGGAGGTGCCAAGAACCTCAGACCTCTGGGAGAGCAGACCAGTGCTTTCATCCATTGGGCAATGGAGTCAAAAACTCAAACTAAAATGCATGACTGAAAACTGATGACTCAGACGACACAAATTGGCTCTCACTTAACTAAAAGCTGACTCAATATTTAAACACAACCGACAAACTGGAAATGATGCTCAAAGTGGAGCTTATTTATTAAGACCTACTCTAACAGTTTCATTCATCACTTGATCAAGTGAAATGAAACAACCAATGGAACCAATTAAGTATTCCATCTGCTGTTCGAATTTTGCGCAAGTGCTCACTTATGAACAACAAGAGAGAACTACTGAAAGGCAACTCCCACGACAACTTGGAAACAGATCCGTTGAATGATATGGAGCCTCTATCCGCCTCCAAAAACACTGCATAAGGATCTTGAAATTCAAGCACACTGGAACTTAGCTCATCTAATGGATTACTTCTTGTTTCCTCATACCATGAATGCAAACTTTGATCTGAGCCTTGTGATGAGATCTCTGCTGAAAATGACAAAGAAACCGGCTGTTGGATCAAGTTTGTATCAATACATGTTTCAAGCTTCAATGGAGAAAGACTTTGACTGCAAACCTCATCCAAAACATGTGCAATATGATCATCAAAAACTTGAGAAGACTGCTGCAACCCATTTTCTATTGGTTCCAATGTGATTACATGATTGCCTACGTGCTGCTCATTCTTTACTGAAGATGTATTATGCAAATTTCCCTTCAAAAGCTGAAATGATTCAAAACAGAAAGGAAGAGAACCTTCTTGTACCATTTGATCATATGTGTCAGCTTCCATGCCGTCATCTACAACTTGACAATCAATGGCATTCGAGGGCTGCAATTCTGTATATGACAAGTCTTAAACAAGGTTTTCATTGCTCTCAAGATGATCCAAATCAAGACTTGTTGACATTTGATTCCTGATTGCATGGTAGTTATCTCTGATGAACTGAAATGAATCAAAACAAAAAGGCAAAGATCCTTCACTTACTTCAAACTTTGATGTACTTTCCTCATCAATGTCATAGCTGATATGCATCATTTGATCATTGTACTCGAGCTGTTGTAAGTGAACTTCCTCCTCCCACAAACTAGCTGCTGATTTGTCTGTAAGATTAGCTTTTGTTTGGAGAACATAATCATCATCATACTGATCAAACTGAGGCAAATCATCAGTATAAAACATATCATCAAGCATGCAGGTCATATCAACAGTTCTTTCTTCGCCAAGATGATCTACAAAACAATCATTATCAGATCTATGACAACTATGATAAGAAACAAAATGTTTTGGAGCAGCAACTTGTTCTTCTTCAATCAGCGAGCCATGAGCTAGAACATAATCATCATTCCTTGCGTTGATCTTGTCCATCATCTTTTCCACTGCACTTACCAAAATGTAAAGTTTCACATCTAGAGATTTTGATTCGTCCGGATCTATGTTTTTCATCTCTTCTTCCTTCAACCTTGTCCATCGGATCAGCAGATGCGCCTCTACATTTACTGCATTGTTTTGCATCTCATGAAGTGTTGCAATATCCCTTTCTCTCAGCTGAAACTCCATCTCCAGATCAAAGGCACCCGGATAGTGCAAGAGAGTCGATCTAGGAGTAGGTCGTATATCAACTGGCATCGAATAATAAACTTGATTAAATCTAGCAGAAAATTGTTGTACAGTCTCCCCTGGTAGTCTTTTCAGCTGATTGTACTCTTCTATAATCAAGAAAACGTTATGCCCGATCATCCACCTATCAAGCAAAACTTTGACAAACTGCTGGAAATCTGAAATGCTTGCATCAGGCAGGGCTTGGAACCAACTCTTCGCTTTGGCTTGCAAAGAAAGAGCAAAAAGCCTTATACTGACATCTTATGCATCAACTTCATAAAGGTCTAGAAAATTCTCAACATTCTGCACATGTTGCTCAGCGTTGACATTCTTACTTTCACCATCAAACCTCGGCAAGTATAGAACATAGTTTTTGGGGAAAGCCTGGAGAACAGAAGGTAAAACAAGAGGTTTATACTAATCTGGAATTTTACAAGGTGTAGGGTATGTACAGCAGCTATAGAATCAGTCTTGGTCTTTTGAGGTTCATCAATCTGAAGATGGTCATCACAAAATTTAGAAGAAAAGTCTTGATCAAGCTCAAAGGTATGCAAATCTTTGGTATTCACAATCCTCAAAGGGAAAGAATCAACTGCAGGCCGAGGATCTCTTCTCAAATACAGTATACTTTGCAAAGCCTTCTTGACATTCTTGGGAAAAGAGAAGAAATAATTTATGACAAAGAACAAAATGTCTTGGATGAAATTCCAACTTGAATACCTGATCTGTCCATGTTGTCCTTTCATTTTTTTGCTGGTCGGGATCATCCTCCAGTGGAGTCTTTGGATCTGATCTCGAAACTGATTTAGAGTCGCCAGGTGAATGATTTCAACCTGTCAAGTGTCTGATTGGTGTCCACCATCAACCATCAGATCTGAACTTGATACATGTACTGGGGTAACTAAGAAGTTAGATGTCACATTTACAAGCTAGACCAGAGATTGACTGAAGCAGCGTTTATCTACTTCCGCTAATGCAAAGCAAAAGCGTTTCGAAGGCTACCTGGCATAACTTCAGGCTCCGTCTGTAGCTTATAAAACAAATGACATCAACAAGCAAACCATTTGTTCTTCCTCAGTATGGTCGCCAATATGTTAGCGCTTGAAATTTCACCTCAGGCTGAAAAAGGTAAACTCCAAGGCAACATCAAAACACTTAGCCTTGTAGCTAGCCCTACGGGGCAAGAGAGGGCTCTCTCTGGCCTATCTCGGCAAAATGTCTTCAACGGGCTGAGACAACCAATAAAGAACACTGATTTTAGGCTAGTAAACTGATAAAAAGGTTTGATTTGGGATTTTTAGGGTTTTGGTGGAAAATTGGGGAAAGGCAATTTTAGGTGCGGGGATTGGACATAGTTTTCGCAGGGGGTTCTTTGGGGCGAGGTAGGAGACTGTATTGATGCCTTTGAATTATTTGGATGGATGAGAATGACTGGTGAGGAGCTAAGGAGAGCAAGCAATCACCTTGAATTCTCCTTAAACAGCTAAAAACATTGATATTAAGCAAACTTAAAGGCAGAGCATAGCAACCATGGATTCTACCTTAACACTTCATTTGCCTAATTTTGCAGAAGAAAAAGTAAGAAGATGATTCACATAACAAACTTACAAGTACAAAGAGAAACACACCATCAATACATGTAACCACAGGAATCCCAAAAAGGACTGCAAAACCCTGGTCTTTCTTCCTTTGCCAAAATGCAGTGATACAATCAGTAATACAATAAAAGCTTTCTCCCTCAAGAGTCCAACCATGAAAATGACCAAGAAAGTACATAATATAGGCAAGCTAACATCTT
>APFE030514804.1:14653-30322 GCA_000404065.3 Pinus taeda
GGAAATCTCTGTGTATATGTGTTTTATGTGTTATGCTCTCACATTTTTATTTTTCTTATGATTTAGAATTCGTATGCAGGTAATTTCTGTACGGGGTTAAAACCTACATTGTTCAGCTCATTTTCAAGTTTCTTTTTAGGAATAGTTCATGTAATGTGACTATTATTTTTGATAAGGAAGATAAAATAGTTTTTGAGCCAGCACTAATCTCTTTCAGAGGGCTAAACCTCTTGGGTTAGGGCCCAACCCAAGCTTCCCAGCACCTCTTGCTTTGTACTTATATGTTTTCTCTTCAGTTCATGAGTTAATTTCTGTTACATAGATTCAGTTTACTTTGTTTAGATTAGGTTGCTTTTGATGGTTTGCATAGATGTTTTTGTTTTAGTTGCTCACGTAGGTTAATGTAATGATAGAATAAGATTCAAAAATGCCAACAACAAGCCCTGATTTCCTTTCTCCCTTTTTAGGACTATGATTCGAGTTCAAGGCACTACTACTGCCACCAAAAACACAGTTTTGCTCTCCCATGCAATTTCTAGTGTGATGATTTGATTTGAAAAGTTAAAGGGTTGCTTCATATTTAGTTTCCTAGGTCATTTCCTATTCCTTTAACATAGATCTCTCTACATGCTTTTCTGTTCAAAGGTTACTGCTCAGCGTTTTCTTTTTGTAGGTTAGAAATTAGGTCAAGCTAGAGAAATTTCTGTTTTCATGGTATAGTTAGTCCTTTCTTTGATCAGTTTTTGTAAGTAGATGTGCAGATATTTTACAGGACACCTCAATTCACCATACATCCATAAAGTGGAAAACACCATCTCACTTCTCATAGATTTCCCAAATCATTCGCAACATTTCGCCAATCTGCCCTAATTTCTGTGTTTCTCCATAAGCTGCCTTCTTGCCATTTGAACAATTCCAACCATCATGTTCCCTCTTGATCTTCCTTGACAAGCTCCAAACACCTCAAAACCTCCATCTATTCTCCAGTTTCCCTTTTCCATCATTTTTCCACCTTCAAAACTTCCAAAAATAGCTCTCGGCCTCCTCTTGTAGATCCTCTTGTAGATCCCTTGTAGCCTCCCATAGAATTCCCTGTAAGTGACTTTTCAAAATCTGATTGCAATGGAAGTCTTCAGAAAGGTACTAGGGGCTTCATAGGTCCTCTCCACACCTTCCTCCACCTCTGCAAAAACCAACTCCATCTTCCTTTGCCACCAAACCTCTACACAATCATAACCAAATAAATTACAAGCATAATAATTTCACATAAAAACACTCAAAAACAAAAAAAGATGTTTTCTTCTCATTTCTTTCCAGAAGTAGCTTGAATAAATGTAATTTACCTTTTCTAGTAGTCAATGGTACTCAATGCATCAGTTTGTATCTCTTTTTATGCAAAAGTAGGGTTAGTTGGAAAAATTAGGGTTTACTAGGGTTTGCGTTACATTTCAATCTTCTTTCTCTTTTTGCAAGTAGAATAGCCTCTTTAGAGTTATCTTTCTTTCATCACAGTTAAAAGATTCTTCTAGAAACTCATAGAAGTTGGCTTAAGCTCCTAGTGATCTTGCACCGGCTGACCAAGTGATAGCCTGCAGTAAGAGCTAGTACTTGTGCATACAACACCGTCGCTTCCAAGTTTGTTTCGAAGTACTGGGTTGATAAAAGTAAAGTAGGAAGCCCCAGGAATTGCATCATTATTGCTGCAATACTGGTGCTCACCACATTCCTTCACTGTGGCATTTTCTACGATAGTTGCATCCTTAACAACTGCCTCACGCTTCTCTTTGACTTTCGATGGAGTCAAAGGTTGGGCCCTCAACTCAAGCTCTGTGATCTTAAGGATCAGCTCAAATTGAACCCTAGCCAACTCCATCCTTACGTTGTGCACACCTACAACAAGCTTTGAAATTCTTCCATCCACTGGTGCATCTTCTGGGATATTCAACTCTAGAATGGTTCTACAGGCCTCAGCTACCACAACTGTAGTGCGCTCATTCTTCTCTGTGATCCTCTTAAGGAGATCAAGCGTGGAATTATTTTCTATGAAAATCTAGGAATTTTTACCTTCTGTTCATTGATCACATTCAATGTGTGCTACTCTCTGGCCCGAAGTTTCATGATCACACTTTCATGCAGGGTGTGAAGAGCCTCACTATGTAGTGTGGCCAAGTTCAACCCAACCAGCTTGAGAGCGTTGACGGTTGCCTTTTCAGCTTCCACTTTTGTAGTCAATGATCCATTTGGTAATATGATGGCCCAGGGTTCCAAGGAGCTGACTAGCTCCACTGCTTTTCAAGTCCCAGGTGCCAAGCTAGTTGATGTTGTGATACGCTATCCCACACTGATCTGCACATGAGTGGCCTAGATCTACAACTCACGCAGACCCATGTAAATGGCTACCAAGGCTTTCTTTTGCTGCTCCTCAAACTACTGCAACAATTCCGTGGTCGTGTCCCTCACTATGTCCCCAATATCATTCAGCTCACCTTCAGTCAAAGTGATCAGGTCAAGTGATGACTTGCTGGCCTTGGAATTCTACAATGGCCCTACCTTGTCCTGCTCTCAAGTGCGATTAACTCGGAATAGAATAGTCTCCTGGTCTGCACCTCCTTGTCCTGATTATTGTTCTTCTTCCTTCGTATATGGTGAAGAAGACTTATGACTTCTATCAGAGTCACAATCTTCCTATTCTTCCTCCTCCTCTGCCTGCTTCTTAGTAGTGCGTTCTGCATTAGCTTTGTCTTCAACCTCCTTTATCCTTATGTCAGCCAATTGCTGCATCTTCAATTGGGCCTCTTCCTTCTTCTACTTTCCAGCAGACTTACTAGACGTAGCTAACAAGTTTGAGGTCATGCACCACTCTGATGGCCAACTCTCTAGGACCACTATGACTACATTGTATATTGCCAGGTATGGAAGATCATACAATTTTTTCTCAGGGTCCTTCCACACTCAGATGGAGACATAGTGGATGTTCGCTTTGAACTCCACATATCCAAACAAATTCTCAAAGATAGTTGAGGATAGCCTCGGCTTGTAGTTTATCGTGGCATGGATGCTTGCCTCCATCAACACCCAAAATATTTTAGTGTCATTGACCCTCCTTGGTGGTCCAAAGTGAAGCAAACTTCGTTGCCTCTCGTAGATCTGATGTGACTGGAGAAAACTAACTGTCCTCCGGTATTTCCCATGAAACAAACGCAATTAAGAGTAAGAACTAGGCATAATGGAAGGTCTTACTCTCATCTTGGGCTTCTTTATAGTTCATGAATAACTCACCACAGAGGTAGCGTGCCCAATTAAATTCTACGCCCTATGCGCACTGGACCACTAAGGACACATCAAGTGTTAGCACATCGTCTGTGTAACAATTCCTCATTATTTTCATAGCCAAAATTTTGGGGGTGACCTTAACTGCGTGGTCGGTTATGCTGGCAATTGAGTATCTACGTGATTTCTTGGCGAGCTTGAATTTTTCCTTCATTCTCACAGCAATGTCACGCCTGCCTGTCTTTCCTCCAAATGCCATCGCTAGATTCAATCCTGAATGTGGGAGCAATGTGATCATATGGATCAACATCTCTATGATGGGTATCGGTTCTCCTAACCATAGGCACCCATTGTTCACTAAGCATTACAGCTATTTGATCAACATCACAGTTATGAGTGGGTAGTTGTAATGCAATACCCATAGCAAGTTTAACAGTTCTGCCTTGTCCACCCCTATTATCCATCACCGTGGCACCGGCATTGTGACACCAAAATATTTATAAAACACATGCATCATAAAGGTATCATTCGCCATGTGTGGGAATCACTCTGTATCTACCAAGTCCCAATCCTCTAGTTTGAGAGTGGTAATGTGCACCAAGTATGGCCCTTCAAATTTGATTTGGTCTGGCAACAACAGGATATTTAGCAAAAATTTCCCCGCATCCGGGTCCTTCGGGACCTTCACCTCACCCTGGCATGGAGGAATGTACTCAGGTAGCTTTGGGATAGGGTCTACACCCGCTATGTCAATGTCCCTAGTGCCCATATCCACATCTTCGGTGCTCTCCTCGGGTTCTAAGTCTAGCACCTTGCCTTTCTCCTATGCAGTGGACTTTCCCTTCTAGTGTTTTCTTGGAGACTCATGCACTAGCTGTGTTGCTTTCTACTTACCCTTCTTTGTCTTGGGATCCTCTTTGGGTGGCGTAGGCGTCAGCCTGGGAAACCTCTGCGATTTTGGCACTTCTACGGGCACTTCTACACTCGTAATCTTAGGGGTAGATCCCTCACATGCCATTGATCCTCCAACTCTTGTGGCTTGCATGGGCGCCCACATGAGTCTAGTAAGAAACTCCTGGGTTCCTTTAGGCAACTTGTATATACTAAAGTAGCCACCAAATCCTCAAAATAGTCAAGGTTCATGCACACCTAATAGCTCAACACCTCAATTCTAAAAATGAAAAGTAATTTTTGTTGGGCATCCATCTGTAATTTATAGGAAAATTCGAATTTGAATCCAACCATTCCCCCCAAAATCCAATCATAAATTCTAGATTGGTGGTATATTTTCACAGATCTCGCTCTTAAATTTTGACTTAAATGTGGCCCCTTTGTTCCACTTAGCCAATTTCCCACTATCAACTCATGAACAATGACCATAATGATCACTTTTTGTTTGCCCTATCCTTTTATAGCGCAGCTCCCTTTGTTCTTATGTTGATACTATGACCATTCCTCACTTCTGCACAATTCCATAGTCATGGAGCTCTACAACCCAAGTAGTGTAGTTTATAGTCTTGCGCCTACTTTCAGCTGCCTGGACCGCTAAGACTATGCCTCCGCCATATAGTCATCTAGCCGAATCCCCGGTGTATGGCTTCAATCAGCTACTGTTTACCTTCCGTGGAAATAGCTCTCTATTGAACTTCACCAGCTGAACTACTCCACCATCTGTAATCTCCTTCATGACATAGGGTCCTAGCCAATGCATCTGAATTTTTCCTCGAAATTTATCAAACTTGCTGTAATATAATGATACTGAATATTTACCTTGAAGATGTGCAGTTTGATGTGCCGATAATGCCATGCCTTTCACACTCCTTTTGAACTTGCTGATGGAATCCAGCCAAAATTCTATCCTCTTCAAGCTCTATCAGCTACGCGAGCCTTTCTTCTAGGGCTCCACAATCTTCCATTCCTATGAATGCCACTATGCGTAGATTAGGTACAATGTACTCCATTGGGAATACAACTTCTATGCAATAAACCAGCCTGAAGGGCATTTTTCCAGTCAACTTTTTGCAAGTCATTCAGTAAGCCCATAGCGCTGCGGGTACATGCACATCCCAGTCATTCCTTTGTTCATGGCAGACCCTTGTCATCGCATTCTCCAATATCTTATTAAATGTGTCCACCATCCCATTAGCTTGTGGGTGATATGACATACTCTTTTGATGATAAACTTGAAACTCCTCTGTTAATGTGCTGATCGTCTCATTAAGAAAATGCGTACTACAATTGCTCATCAAAATCTTCTAGAAATTAAATCTAGCTAGTACATACTCAAAGATGAACTTTGCTATTGTTGCCCCTGTATAGTCCTTCACAAGTTTTGCCTCCACTCATCTAGTCAAATACTGAGTCGCGATGATGATGTACCGTGCACTTGTCTTCTTTCCTGGAGGCTAAATTGGTCTTACAAACTCAATCGCCCACTTTGTGAATGGATGTAACAACATCTGTGGATTCAGAGGTACCTCATCCCTTCATAGGGAACAATTTTTGGTATTCGCGGAGTAATTCAACAACCTTATCTATTGTTGTGTCATCGCAGTAGTCCCCGTTCTTGGCAAAATTCAGCTCTACCTCTATCCCAATGTTTACTTATATTTTCTTAGCGGTGTGGTGATATATTGATTTGGAATTTGTGATCCTTAAACTTTTGCGGTGACCTTCATTCTTTGGGATGTTAAGGTTCTTTTGGTTCTCATCCTCTTCTTCGACAGTCACATTATAGCACTCCACCACGTGGCTCATTGGGTGGTTCAATCTAGTTGGATTAAGTCCAAGGGATCCTGCAGTACTCTGAAGATTGTTGCCTTAAATTCCTGTAATGCCTTTTTAATACTCTCAACCCCATCGTCAAAGTTAAACATCCGCAAGAATCCCTATCGCAAAATGTCCCATTCTTCACCGCCATGGCAGAGCTCTGTCTCCAAGTACCAGTTCATCAGTATTACATCCAAAGTATGGAAAAATTGATGCGGCCATTCAGGATGAGGCTCCACTCCATAAACCTTAGTCCATTTGGCCAGGTGATCGTGTGGGTAATTCCTTCCATCATACTTCTGTGTTATTCATACTTCTAGGTGACCAAACTGTAATCTCGTCATCTTTCTGTACACACGCCAAACATCAAAACTGTCTTTGTGCATACCCCAGCATCTCACAGGTGTACCGCGTAGTGCCCATACCAAGGCTTGGAAGCAATTCTTCTCTGGTACTTCCCCTTTAGAATGCATCCAAAAATTTATCAACATCGGTTAGACCATCATAGTAAGGAAGAATTCTTACCTCTGACGATACACAACGCAACTACTTGGTCATCATATTACATCATAGCATAGATACTTCATGCAGTCGATTCTAGCAGTGCTCTAACTCCTCATCTGAAGCTGATGTGTACGAACTTTGATGGTCCCAAGCAATGCATCCACATACTATCAGATTCACCCAATCTTGATATCACACTATTATCCTATAAATCTGGTCCAAATCAACATCGCTTTCATAATCGCAGACCAGTTCAATATAGTGAGGTACTTTTGCAGGGTCCATGGGAACTACTATGCAGAGTGATTTCTTCTCAAATATCATCTTCCTCTTCTTCAAATTTATTACCCCATTCATGTCAGTGGCCCAATCAATCCCAAGGAATGCAAGGTAGGGATTGCTAGCATCCACCATCTCTATCACTTCGAGGTCAACCAATGCACTAGCACCCTCAATATCCACTATCACTCCCTACAATCTTCCCATGGGGATAATTTTCTTCTGATTTTCCATCCTTAACTGAATCGGAGACCATTGCATCACAGGTATCCCCATCCTTTTCCATGTCTATTTAGGCAAGACATTCATGTCCGACCCTAGATCTAGAATTACTTGATCCATCTCATATTGTTGGGTTGTGTTATATTCTTTCCACAACTAGTCCACGCAGTTAACTAGGGGGCTAGAAGTGGGGTGGAGCCTCCCCTTTGTTGCGCCGATTGCATGGTGGGGCGGAGTCACAGGGGGTTTGAGGGTTGCAGGTAATCCCAGTTTTGGTTTTGGACCTTATGTTAGGTTGGGCAAACCTACCTATGGTTTTGTGCATGATTTTCGCGCATGGTTTTGAACGCGACGGTTTTCGATTGATGGTTTTGGACGTGATGGTTTTCGGTCCATGGTTTTCGATGCGATGGGTTTTGGTCCATGGTATTGGATGCTTCAGCATGTATAAATATGTATTGTAACATTGAAAGGAATATAATGAAAAATCAAGCTGGTAGTCCTAGTTTTGGGATACAGGGGAAAATGTCTTTGTATATGTGTTTATGTGTTATGCTCTCACATTGTTTATTTCATGTGTTTTTTAGAATTCATATGCGGGTAATTTATGTACGGCGTTAAAACCTACATTTGGTATCAGAGTTGTTTTGGCTTCAAGGGGACGCCTTTGTTGCTGAGGGGTTTTGCTTGAGCCTGTGGTAGACCGTGTTCAGTGGGAGATCTGTGGGATCGATTCTAGTGGTGAAAGAAGATGGCGAGAAGTGGAAAGATAGAGATCGATAAATTCAATGGTTAGAGTTTTGAGTTGTTGAAACTCAAGATGGAGGATCTGTTGGTGGATAAAGATCAGTGGATCACGGTAGATCTGGGTACTAAACCAACAAGACTATTTGATGAAGAATGGAAGAAGTTGGATTAGAAGGCAAAGAGCACAATATGATTGTGTGTCTCAGATTTAGTATTGCTAAATGTATCAAGGGAAGCTATGACAAAGGCCTTGTGGGACAAGTTAGAGACTTTGTACCAATCTAAGTCTCTGGTGAATAAACTGTTCCTACAAAAAAAGTTATATAACTTGAGGATGAAAGATGGAGACTCGGTGAAAGAGCATATGAATGCATTTAATACTGTCGTAAGTCAGTTATCGTCTGTTGATATCAAAATTTTAGATGAAGATAAGTGCATTATCTTTTTGTGTTCTCTACCAGATTCGTGGGATAGTCTGGTTATTGCAATAGGTAGCAATACAATTGCCTTGTAGTTTGATGAAATAGTCTCATCCTTGTTGACGGAGGAGATGAGACAGAAAAATATGGAGGGCCAAAAAGGTGATGCCTTGTCTATAAAAGGATGGTCCCAGAATAGAAACAAAAATAAGTCATCAAGTGCGAGATCTAAATCTAGAGGGAGATCTAAATCTCCAAGAAAACCTGTAAAGGTGGTGTGCTAGAAATGCGGAAAGGAAAGACACTACAAAAGGGATTGTAAATCTAAATCTCCTGACAAAGGAAAGGGATCTAATGATGCTCCTTTTGCAGAGGCAAAAACCACCTCAGATGAAGGTGGGGATGTGTACTTGGCTTCTTCAAGTACACATGTAGATCATGAGGCAGGTTGATTGACTCAGGTGCATCCTTTCACTTCACTCCGCATAGAGAGTGGTTCTACAAGTATGAGAAATGCGATGGTGGTGATGTCTTCTTAGGGGATGATAGGAAAGCTAGAATCGTTGATTGCGGAAAAATAAAGTTGAAGTTTCAAGGTGGAAAGGTTAGAACACTTCTGGGTGTTCTACATATTCCTGCATTGGCCGGAAATTTGATTTCTATAAGCAAACTGGATGATGCAGATGTAAAAACAGTGTTCAAGAAGGATACCTGCAAGATCGTTTGGGGAGCACTGGTATTGATGCTGGGAGTTTGGACTGGAACTCTGTACAAGCTGCAAGGTAGCACAGTTGTTGATGGGTGCAACAATTTTGTGGTTCTTGAAAGTGGAGCAGAAAATATAGTGGTCTCTAGAGAGAATACCATGCTGTGGCATCAAAGTCTTGGACATATTGGAGAGAAGGGCCTTCGAATACTTCATGGTAAAGGTATGGTAGAAGGTATGAGTAATAGCTCTCTGGATTTTGATTTTTGTGAAAATTATGTATATCAGAAGCAGAATCGAGTGAGTTTCCTCTCAGGTGGTAAGAGGGCGAAACATATATTAGAGCTTGTACATAGTGATGTGTTTGGACCTATGAAGGTTCCATCACTGGGTAAGTTTGTCTACTATGTATCATTTATAGATGACTTCTCAAGGAATATATGGATATATTTCCTTAAGAAGAAATCTGAAGTCTTTGACAGGTTTAAAGAATTCAAGGCTCTGGTGGAAAACTAGATAGAGAAGAAGATAAAGGTGTTGAGGACAGATAATGGTGGAGAGCTTTGCAATAAGGAATTTGAATAATTCTATAAGAAGTGTGGTATAGAAAAATAGAAAACTATTCCATATGCACCTCAGAAAAATGGAGTTGCGGAAAGAATGAACAAGACATTGGTGGAAAGGGCAAGAAGCATTCTCAGTGGTGTCTGGTAAGGATAGGAATTATGGGCAGAGGTGGTGGAGACAACATGTTACCTAGTCAATAGATCACCTTCATCAACGTTGGAGGATAAAAATCCACAAGAGGTATGGATTAGTAACAAACCCTCTGTTTCACATCTGAGGGTATTTGGATGTGATGCATATGTACATGTCAAAGGAGAAATGAACCAAGTTAGATAGTAAATCTGAAAAGTGCATCTTTATTGGGTATAAGGATGGTTGAAAGGGTTATAAGATTTGGAACCCAGCAACAAGGAAGGTTGTTTATAGCCGAGATGTGGTGCTTAGAGAGGTGAAAGATGTTATTAAACATGAAGTCCAACCAAAGAAACCCGAGAAGATAGAGTTTGAGCTAAAGGAGGAAGAATCAATCTCCACAGCAGAGGAGGAATCAAAAGATGAAGAGCCACAAACTCTGAGTGTGAGAAGATCAGTTTGAGAAAGAAGGCAACTAGAAAGGTATAGTCCATCCGATTTCTATTCAAAGTTTTCTTTATCTATTATTGATGATGATCCCATAACTATGAAGGAAGAAATAGATTCAGAGGATGGAAAACTCTGGAAAGAGGCCATGGTTGATGAAATATCATATTTGCACAAAAATGAGGCTTGGGATCTAGTGGAGTTGCCAGATGGAAGGAAACCCATTGGTAGGAAATGGGTGTTCAAGAAGAAGACAAATGCAGAAGGAAAGGTGGAGAAATACAAAGCTCGGTTGGTAGCAAAAATTTATTCCTAGGTGCCAGGAATTGATTTTGGTGATATTTTTTCTCTTGTTGCCAAGGTAACTTCTATTAGATTACTTTTATCTGTTGTTGCTGCTTTTGATTTTGAGGTAGAACAGGTGGATGTGAAACAACATTTCTTCACGGGGATCTAGAAGAGGAAATCTACATGAAGCAACCTGAAGGCTTTGTGGTGAAGGGTAAGAAAGAACTAGTATGCAAGTTAAAGAAGTTTCTGTATGGGTTAAAACAGTCACCAAGGATATGTTATCAAAAATTTGATACATTTATATGGGGACTTGGCTTCACTAGAAGAAAATGAGATTACTATGTGTATTTTAAATTATTTGCTGACCATGTTATTTATTTGGTCTTGTATGTGGATGATATGTTGCTGGTTGGAAATGACAAAGAAATTATCTAGGATTTAAAGACCCATTTGTTCTCCAAATTCAATATGAAAGATCTTGGTGCTGCAAACTATATTTGAGGCATGGAAATTAAAAGAGATCGGACAGAGAAGAAGATCTGGTAAAATGAGAGGAAGTATGTTGAAACAATATTGCAGAGGTTTAATATGCAGGATAGTAAACCGGTGAGGGTTCCTATTCCTCTAGGTGTAAAGTTATCTGCTGAACAGTGTCCCAAGACACGAGAAGAGGAAGAGGACATGTCCCGTGTTCCATATGCAAGTGCAATCAGTAGCTTGATGTATGCGATGGTCTATATTAGACCAGACATTGCACATGCAATGCGAGTATTGAGCAGGTTTATGTCAAAACCCTGGAAGGAGCACTGGACATAAATGAAGCGAGTTTTCAAGTATTTGCGTGGCACTAGTGATTATGGTCTGTGCTACCAAGGAAGACCAAGTTTGCACAGAGTCTTGGATATTCATGGCTTTGTTGATGCAGACTCAGCTGGAGATATGGATCAGAGAAGATCTACGAGTGGGTATGTGTTTAACCTATTTGGAGGTGGAGTTAGTTGGATGAGTAAGAAACAATCTGTAGCGGCACTATCAACTACAGAGGCAGAATACATGGCAACCACTCATGCAAGCAAGGAAGCAGTTTGGTTGCAGAGATTGTGTTCAAGTATGGGGCTAGTACAGGAAGCTATAAGGATAGACTGTGACAGCCAAAGTGAAATTCTCTTGGGAAAGAACCTTGCATATCATTTAAAGACAAAGCACATTGATGTTCAGCATCACTTTGTGAGGGATATGATAGAAGAAAAAAAGGTGTTGCTAGTAAAGGTGGACACTTCGAAGAATACTGTAGATGCATTGACAAAATCTATGAGCTCTAAGAAGTTCTCTTGGTGTAGAGATAAAATGGGTGTTTCAGGGCTAGAAAAATGACTAAGCTCTCTTGTGGCCCCCTGTGGAAAGAAAACAACAAGTGGGAGAATTTTGGGTTGTGTTATATTCTTTCCACGACTAGCCCACGTAGCTAACTAGGGCGTTAGAGGGGGGGCGGAGCCCCCCCTTCATTGCGCCAATTGTGTAGTGGGGGGGGGGGGTCACAGGGGGTTTGGGGGTTGTAGGTAAAATTTTGGTTTTGGACCCTATGATAGGTTGGGCGGACCTACCTATGATTTGTGCATGATTTTCGCACATGGTTTTGGATGCGATGGTTTTTGGTCCATGGTTTTGGATGTGATGGTTTTTGGTCCATGTTTTTGGATGTGATGGTTTTTGGTCCATGGTATTGGATGCTTTGGCATGTATGAATATGTATTGTAACATTGAAAGGAATATAATGAGAAATCAATATGGTAGTCCTAGTTTTGGGATCCAAGGGAAAATCTTTGTGTATATGTGTTTTATGTGTTATGCTCTCGCATTTTTTATTTTCTAGTTTTTTTAGAATTCGTATGAAGGTAATTTCTATACGGGGTTAAAACCTACACATATTCCCCTATCTATGCAGTGAGCCTCATCTCAGGGCCTGTTCTTGCCTTATGCTTACCAAATTTCCTGACTATGTGCGGTCCATAAAGAGAGTTTTCTTTCCCAACACACTTATTTATTAGTTCCTGTAGTCCTTTCATAGCCTTGATGTTGCACAACAAACTCATGTAGGTCTCCAAGAAAGTAGTAAGCATGGAAGGGTCCATCTCTTCAGCTGACTTATCCAGAATTCCTGAGGTAGAGGCCTCAGTGAAGCTCTTTTTTGCTTCCATAAATGTTTCCAATGTGCCCTTCAGATCAAAATCGACCTCTTTTTCTAGAGCTTTGCGGACCCATTCACTTTCTTAAGGCTACTTCCCCTTATCTTCACCAGTTGTCATCCCACTCCACAGCACAATATTTACCTTGGGATCCTCTTCACAAGGCTCAACCCTCATCATCTACACGTTCTGAGTCAGTTGCAGAGGCTGTGCCGCCTTTTCACATATCTTAGCTAACAATACCAGACAATATTCAATTACATGGTCAAACTAAGTACAATAGCGGCATGCCAGATGCATTGGATTTAGGTAGTCTCATGCATAGTGTCTTGGTCCTCCACAGTTGTAACAAATGACCTATCCCCAAACTCTACCAGGTCCTCCTCCACCTCAGCCTCATCTGTGCCCCTGATATTCGCCTCGTGCTCCACCAACACCTTTGTTCGTAGGTCGGGTTTCTGCCTGCACCCTATACACAAGTGTTCTATCTATCATTAACTCGTAACTACGACAATTGCACTCATCATGACCCACCGATTGATAGAAGTTGTAGAAGCGTTGTTGGTGTCTGTATGAATTTCTGTAGCAAATGGAAATTGTCTATCGCATGTTTTCCAACTACTTGATAGAAAACAAATAATAGCATGGGCCCTGTACTTGGCCCCGCTGGAGCTTCTAGCCTCAGAGGCATTGGCACCCCTGCTGCAACATAATTTACAAAGACTGGAGAGTGATATTTTTCATGCCCCTGAATTTTGCACTTCAGGCACCAAACTTCTTCGTGTGCCTCTGACCGAGCTGTTCTATCTTTCCATAGACTTTGCATTTCTAGGAAAAGGTTCCGCAACTGCGCATGAATCTGTGGAATCCCCAAATTAACATCTTTCATTAGTGTCTCATGCAATCTCAACGCAATTGCCAGAGCTTCTTCCTGGGTCCCAATCCTCTGATGTGATAGTGAAACCCTTAGATGAGGCAGGAGCGAAGCCACAAACCATTCACAGTGCTGCCCATCTATTAGATTCATGTTAGCTTCGCGAATTGTAGACTTCAATCTATGATCCAGAATTCAGGGTGTCTCTCCATGCTCCATCATGATCTCTTTGAATCCCACAATTGATTGCACTTCAGACTTAGGTCTATTGAATTCCTTATTCAATGTAGTCTAAAAATCTATCTATGCAGAGATTGGGTTATCAGTGAAGTACTTAATTTACCATGTTAGCGTGTGGTCCTACAAAGAACTAACCAATATTACTTTCTTCATTTGAACATCTGTGATACCTTGAGCTTCCCATATAGCCTTCATGATGAACCAAAACTAGTCCGGATCCTCATTTCCCAAGACCTTGAACATTGGTAGCTTTACTAAGTTCACCATACTGAATGGTGGTGGTGGTGTAGGTGAAGGTGTATGCGGCGGAGATGAATATGGAGGTGGTATGGGTGGATGGGGTATTCACGGGAACCCTTGCTTTATCAACTGAACAACTATGTTAAGAAGCCTATGCTACTTCCTCATCATCGCTCAGAGGAGGTTCAATTAGTGGGCTATATTCAGGGCCTATTTTCCCCCTGTTCCTTAAGGTCTTTCCACTTCATGTAGCCCCAAACATCAAGGTAATTTCATAACACACTTTTCACACAATATCATCTTAATCCAAGTATTTAAAGACTTTAAATACTTACCTCATGACCTATTGAAGAAGTGGCACTCTGCTTCATTCTAACTCATACAATTTGATCAGGAAGGAACAAAAGAAGATATCGTGTATTTCTGTGTACAAGTATCTATCCAACTATTGTTCTTTCGTAAATCGTGGATTCTTGTTCTCTTGTGCCACAAATTCATGGATATTTCTATCCAACCAGTCTTTTATCTCTTTCTTAGTCGGATTCCAGTGATGCAACATCACACATCTCTTTATGCACATCCCAGTCCTGGCAATGGAACCATTAGTTGGCTTGATGGGCCCTGACCCATGTTCAATGTTAATTAGCCAAGAAAATCCCTATACTACTGGCCCTTTCGGCATCAATCCGCAAATCATGTATTGATGTCTCACCTGAAGTAGTATGGGGGGATGGAGGAACCAAGTTTCCACACCCAGAGTTGGCAGTGATGTTTTTTTATACCCTAATCCTTGCTTCACGTAGATCGATAAGCTTTTTAAGGCTTATCAATATACTCCTCTTGTTTGGCTTCAAGACCTTTGCAAAGGTTTGTGATTGTCCTTCACATACCCTAAATAGGTGATTTAGACATCTACGTGCCATTGTAATTACTCTTACTACTGTATTTACCCAGATTAACTTAAGTAGTGGATCAACATGCATTATGATTATCTTTGCGTAAACAGATATTCCTACTTGCATTCATATAACAAAGTGAAACACATAGATTTGCGTATGAATACAACATTAAATGATAAACCCACTATTCAACATAACATAATCACATGAATTCATAACAGAAGTAAAATAGCTCATACACAGGTAATTCTAGAATAATTCTCTTTATTGATGTTCAGATATCCTTTATAGACTCTAACTACCCTACGCACACAACTGCAGGGTTCTGTGCACTCAGCTGCAGACTGTTGGCATTATGAGACAAGTGTTGTCCTTGATGGCAAATCACTCAGATGATAAATTATAGTGCAACAAAGTTATTTTCAAGTTCACAGAATTTTATGCAGAGAAACATTTACTTCATGTAAAGAAAATTTCACGGAATTTTATGCAAAGAAAAGTTTATTTCATGTAGAGAAAAGTTCACGGAATTTTATGCAGAAAAAAGTTTATTTCATGTGGAGAAAAGTTCACGCACTTTCATGGTTGGTTCATGGTATTAGTCCCACAGTTTTTGATCCTATGGTTTTGGCCCGTGGTGTTGGTCCATGATTTGAGGAAGAGCTTTCCTATATAAAGCAAAGGAGATCATTTGGCTTAGGCATGCTTTTGGTTGAATATCTTAAGATCTGAAATATTGGGTTATTGTTTCAAAAGCTCGATCTATATGAAAGTGAAGTGGAAAGCGAATCTGTGAAGGGTGATCTCTCGAGCGCTCCAGTTGCGGAAGTGCAGAGGTGCCACAGGAGATGCCACAGAGGCACCACAGAAGGCGCAG
>APFE030514804.1:34734-91550 GCA_000404065.3 Pinus taeda
CTAACATATTTTCTTGGTTTGCAAATCCAACAAAAAGAAGGAGGAATCTTTTTATCTCAAACCAAGTATCTCAAACAGATATTGAAGAAATATGGCATGGAAGATGCAAAACCAGTGTGTACACCCATGGTCACAGGATGCAGTCTCAGTGCAAATGATGGATCTGCAGCATCAACCAACCTACAGATCTATGGTTGGAAGTCTACTTTATTTGACAGGACCCGACCGGACATCATGCATGCAGTAGGAATAGTTGGAAGATTTCAGGCAAATCCAAAGGAGACTCATCTTCAGGCAGTGAAGAGAATTTTCAAATATCTTCAAGGGACACAAAATTATGGCTTATGTATCCTAGAGATACAGGTCTCACACTTCATGCTTATACAGATGCAGATTGGGCCGGAAGCGTGGATGACAGGAAGAGCACAAGTGGTGGTGCATTCTTTATGTGTTCCAGATTAGTATCTTGGTTCAGCAAGAAACAGAGTTCAATTGCCTTGTCTACAGCGGAAGCGAAATATGTTGCTGCTGCATATTGCTGCACTCAACTCCTTTGGATGATACAGACCTTGCAGGATTTTCAAATCACTTGTACACCACCTATCTCTATCTTATGCGATAACACAAGTGCAATCAGCATCTCAAAGAATCCCGTCATGCATTCAAAAACCAAGCACATACCAATCAAGTATCATTTTCTCCGGGAACAAGTGCTTGAACAAAAGGTCAAGTTGGAGTATGTTCCTTCTAAGGAACAAGTTGCTGATATTCTCACCAAACCATTGCCCAGGGAGACTTTTGAATACCTCAGGCAAAAGCTGGGGGTTGTTGATGCATCATCTTATTGTTGAGACTCTTCTGATTGTTGGTTTTACGCATGATTCATCTGGGGTATATGCGTACATGTGCTGGGTTGCGACACAGGTTCAGGGGGAGAATATAATGCATTGTTGGCATTATGGAGGATGTAAAAAAGGAGATCATGGGAGCTGGTATGAATATAGCTGCAATATGTCTCTATCTCTTTCTTGGTCATTCATGGTGTTTGGTGGTTTATGGTTCTTCTTTGCAGATCTGGTTCATATTCAGGGGGAGCATGTTCTTAGGGGGAGCATAACCCTTTGCCCTTGATGTCAAAGGGGGAGAATGTCGCTGAAGTTTTTGAGGTTGCCATCAAGTCCAAAGGGGGAGATTGTTGGCATTATGTTTCTGGTATGGTTATATGTTACAGATGTTGTACTTGATGGCAACACCCATGGCATGGCTTTCAATATGATGAGAATTAAGAAGTACGCAGGAGAAAAGTTCACGGAATTTTATGCAGAGAAAAGTTTATAAAAGTTTATTTCATGTGGAGAAAAGTTCACGGAATTTTATGCAGAGAAAAGTTTATTTCATGTGGGAAAACTTACCTTTGGTCCATGGTAGTTAGTCCTTGGAATTTGAACCTATGGTTTTTGGACCATGGCATCTCGACAGACGTGTTGATCCCTAGTATTGAGTTGATGGTATTGGTTTGTTATGGTTTTGGCCCGTGGTATTGGTCCATGATTTGAGGAAGAGCTTGCCTATATAAAGCAAAGGGGATCATTTGGCTTGGGTATGCTTTTGGGTTGAATATCTTAAGATCTGAAATATTGGGTTATTGTTTCAAAAGCTCGATCTATATGAAAGTGAAGTGGAAAGCGAATCTGTGAAGGGTGATCTCTCGAGCGCTGCAGCTGCAGAAGTGAGGAGGCGCCGCAGGAGACGCCGCAGGAGGCACCGCAGGAGGCACCACAGGAGGCGCCGCAGGAGGCACCACAGGAGACGCCGCAGAAGGCGCCACAGGAGACGTCGCAGAAGGCGCCGCAGGAAGATGCCGCAGAAGGCGCCGCAGGAGACGCCACAGAAGGCACCGCAGGAGGTGCCGCAGGAGACGCCGTAGGAGGCGCCGCAGGAGACGCCGCAAGAGGCGCCGCAGGAGGCACCGCAGGAGACGCCGCAGAAGTGTATCCAGTATGAAAATTGATGAAACGTGGTACCTGGAGGAGAGAAGATTGTAGGCCGGCGCCTACGTACTAGTACTTATGCTAGTACAAAAGCAAAGGGGAATCTTTGGAGCATTGTAGCAGGTAGCAGCCTGCGTACTAGTAAATGGATCGGCTAGTACAAGAGCAAAGGGGGTTGTAGCTCCCGTACTGGTATAAGACTGCACCAGTACAAATATTGTAAAAGGATTTTCTTATTAAGAAGAAGATTGAGATGACTTGCAGCAGGTGGTTTTCTCCCGCATTGGGTTTCCACCTTATATCATGGTGTTCATGTGTGTGCCTTATGTTTGATGATCTATTCTATGTTACTGCATCTGTTAACTGATAATATGGTTGATAATGTTCTAATGCACTCATTGAAGATCAATTAACTTAATCATAAGAAGTTGTGGAAGTAACATATATGAATCAGAGTTTGGAAATGAAAAAGTTTTATTAATGTGATAATACTGATTCACCCCCCCCTCGCAATATTATTTCCAACACAGACTTCTACCATAGGCCTCTACACACACAGCTGTAAAGCCTCTTTCCTACACTAAGACTCTTCTCTCTTAGCCTCATAGGCCCCTTACATTAATGACTCCTCAAAATGTATCTGAATTGAGCTAAAAATTGCCTTAGACTCTTCTAAGATATCCCTTTTTATACAATCCCATGGTCCGTGGACCAAGGGTCAATCTCATAAAGCCGACACAAGTTACATAAACTAAGGGTGGAAACCTTTGATGACTCTTTACATCTTCGTGCTCCACAACCGCAAAATGCAGAGACTTTACATTCTCTATACAAAACTTGGGCCTTTAACCCAAAAACTTGGGCTTTTAACCTCAAAATTAACCCTACGGGACCCATTCCTAGCAACAACTTATATGTTTCAAAATGTAACATGACCATGGTAGCTTATGGGGTTCCTACAGCTAATGGTCCTAAGCTAAACTATAAATCCTTTTATGTCCCCTATCAGGAATTTAATGTGTTCGAGGTTATGTTTTTTTTAGGGAGTGTTACTTCACTTATGGTGTGAAAAAAGTAAGCTAAATTAAAATAAGTTCAAAAGCTCCTCAAATTAGATGCCTTTTGTACAAATTGTAGAGTAGATTAGTGTGTGGAGTGTAATGTGTGTGCAAGTGACAAAGTTAGCATAGACAATTTTTAAATATGTGGATACGTGATGGTGCTTTAAAAATTCCCCTAACTACACTAAGTTGTGCTTGTTCCTTGCAAAAAAGAAATAATATGTGGATAGTAGGCTACTTACTTCCTTCCTATTATACTATGTGTGCATAAAAGGGAGATGGAAAAATCAAGTGTGTTAAGAAAGCTTTCAAATGCAAGCCTAGGATTGTCTAAAAGATGCAAGGGAAGTAATGGATACTCCCTTTTTTAATAATAATTTGTCATAGTCCCAATACTAATGAACTAAAAGTCTTTTGTTAGTCAAGAAGATGTGTGGATTTTGGGCCACTTACTCTCCTCCTAATTAAGCTATGCAACTTGTGACAAAATAGAAAAACAGGTTGAAAAGATGTATGGATTATGTCCACTTACTCTTCTCCTTAATTAAGCTATGTTTGGAGTTAATGTTTTGAAGGTAAAGACTAAGTAATTGCCCTACGAATATTGGTTAGTAAAGTAACTAAACAATCTAACTAAGTATAAAAAATTTGTAGAAATGAAGATCGTTCACTAAAGGTTTCCTATCACTCAGGAAAGAAAAATTATGGTGGATTTTTAAGCTCCATGTACCCACGTGGGTTATGCTCTGCAAAGGTGTACGAACTATACATCTACATGCGATAAAATACATGCGACTGACGAGAAAATTTAAAAAGAGTTATTTGTCGGCTAGAAACATGTCAAGAGGGCTTGAAAAAATTCCAGAGAACTAAAAGAGGCACATTGGAGTGAAAACACAGAGAGAAAGGTCCTACAAAACAACCATTAGATTAAATAAAGGCAACGAGTGGAATCGTCATCTTGTAGTTGTGCTTTTGTTGCTTGTGAGGACCAAAGACACCTTCCCTGGAGTTGGTTGTTACCTACAAGGATCATACAAGTAATTGGATGTTTTTAGTGGACTAACATGGAAAAATAAAGCATTGAATGTAATGGAAACAATGCATGGAGGAACATAAACTAAAAAATACACTAAATAATACATAAGCAAGCTTAATGAAGGCAAAAAAAAAAAAAATAGGAAAAGGGTCCCCTTTATTGGTTGTTGGTGGTAGAGGAGTTACAATAGAAGTGTAAAAGGCACTTGAAGAGATTTGTTTTAGAAATGGTACTAAAAATGTCTCAACAAGGATTTTCCTTTCTCCAATATCCTTGCAAGCTCTGTTTCTCTCTCAAAGAATTATATAAGACACTCTCAATGATGGAATACTCTTCAATATGGTATGCTTGATTGATAGGGAGAAACTTTGGTAGAATAACTATGCTCTACTTCTTCTTCTTCCTTATCTCTCCATGAACTTGTATTTTCAAAAAAAATTGACACTTCTTCCCTCCTTAGCTCATCAATGTGGTTGTTCACCTCATAAATGAGATGAGAGAAACCATATCCCTGCTTTTGAGGCTTCTTGGGGCTTAAGGATTGAATTTGTTAGCTCATCATGTCAAGAGTTGGAGTGTTCCACAAGTAAGTTTGTGGCCCAAGGCGCTGACTTGGTTGTTCGCAACCACACTACAACCTAAGAAATAGTCACATGACTATTAATTTCCAAATGGTCTACCCAAGCGGTTCAATTTTTTAATTTAAACCTTAGGAAATCCTTTATTTTCTGGTATTCAAGTTTCTTCCATAAAAAAAATTAACCTTTGTATGTGTTGATCACTGGCTTTGAGTGTCGCCTAGTGTGTATAGATTAGTGTATGCTTTTCATATGAGAACAAGAAGAATATTTGTTATTAATGTCAAAGGGAGCACATAATCAAAAAGGTTATTACATAAGCATATAGAGGACTTCAATACCTTTCTAATGAATATTTACTTGACCCCTAACTCCTCTTATTTGATGAGAATTTGAATTTACATGTTAGGAAATCCATGTTTTCCTTCAGGACAAGTTAGCCTAAATAAGAGAGCCTCCCAAAAAGACCTGTTCGTTCAAAGCATGGTAAAATTAGTATAAATATACCATGAAACCCCTCCATTTTCTCATCCATCTTGGAAAGAAAGACAAGAATGTTGGAAATGATACCGAGAGGGGGGGGGGGGGGTGAATTAGTATTATCAAACTAATAATTTTTCATTTCAATAATCAGATTTATATATGCTACTTCAGTTAAGGAACTCGCGTGTACATGCAACTCTGTTTAGAGCAAATAGCATATATCCAGCAAACTTATGATTCAATTAATTCATCATATATTGATCATTAATTAGTGTATCAGAACATATAAACAGTAACCAAGTGTAGTAAAATGAATAGATCATCACATAAGAAACACACATGAACACCAAGATATAAGGTGGAAACACAATGTAGGTGAAAGCCACCTGCTGCAATAGTCTCTGTCTTCCTTTAATAATAAGAGAATTCTATTTACAATTTTTGTACTGGTGCGGTCTTATACTAGTATGCAGGCTTCTACCTGTAGAATGCTGCAACCTTCTCTCATTCTCCAGCTTCTACTGGAAGGGAGATACAACCCCCTAGCTCTTGTACTTGCTGATACGTTTACCAGTACATAGGTGTCAGCCTACAGAAGGCTACAACCTTCTATTTTCTTCCAGGACCACATTTCATAAATTTTTAGACTAGATCCATCAACAACATCATTCAATCATCAAATATATTTGCATCAACCAATCTCCTTTTGAACCAACCACAACCGAATCAATCAATCACTCTGATCATTCAAAATGATGTCACGATAATATAGTAACCAAAACCCAAGCAATAACCCAAAACACTGCAACAACAAACAGAAGAAACTAAAACATATTTTATAAGGTATACGCTACTTCCATGTGTCGAACCTACGTGCATACACACTTTCCTCAAAGTGAACTAGTGTACAGATATGCAAATCAAGTTTATCAAAAGGAAAAGTGTGTATACCTTGGAAAACTAAGTGTTTGGTCCAAAGAAACTAAGTGTTTATACAAGTCAAAAACAAGAAACCTTACATCATTCATCCCATGCATGGTGGGGTTACAAATTAGGTCTTTTCATGACCACTACATTAAAAGATATACATGACATATATAATAGAGACCAAATGTCTTAAACAAGACCTTGATAGTCATCAATAGCATTTGTTAATAGCATCCAGGCTAGAAACTTGTATATGTCCATCAATAGTTCCAAAATATCATCAACCATGTTCTCCCCCTGAACCTGTGCCACTTATTCACTGTCAAATCTGATCAGTGCATATGTCAGTAAGAGATATCAAAGCATCATCATCAATAAGATATACATAAAGTGATCAATATATTAGCAGATTGAAATCATCATCAAATAGAGCAAATAATTGTCAGAACCACAGCAGACCCCCTTTTTCCTACATTTGGCCCACTATTTTTCTTCAAACCAACATATACACGATTGTGTCCATAGAAACTTGTGTATGTACACGACTACATTTCAAGAAACTCGTGTATAACCACCTTTCCCTGAAAAATATGATTTAACAACATGATGATGTAGAAACTACTCCCAACTTTTGTCCAAGATATTCAAATGTCTCTCTAGGCAGTGGTTTAGTGAATATATCAGGAACTTGTTCTTTGGAGGGAACATACTCCAATTTGACTTTTTGTTCAAGCACTTGTTCACGTAGGAAATGATATTTGATGGGTATGTGCTTGGTCTTGGAGTGCATGACTAGATTTTTTGAAATACTGATGGCACTTGTATTATCACATAGAATGGATATGGGTGGAGTACATGTGATCTAAATATCTGTCAAGGTTTGCATCATCCAAAGTAATTTTGTGCAGCAAGATGCAGTAGCCATGTATTTTGCTTCAGCTATAGATAATGCAATTGAGCTTTGTTTCTTTCTGAACCAAGACACTAAGCTGGAACCCATATCGAATGCACCACCACTAGTGCTTTTTCCGTCATCAACACTTCGTGCCCAAGATGTGATTCCTTCGGATTTTCTTGGAATCTTCCAACTATTCCCACTACATGCATGATGTCCGGTCGGGTACCTGTTAGATAAAGCAGACTGCCAATCATGGATCTATAAGTTGGTTGATGTATCGTTGCAGATCCATTTTGAGCTAAGACTATATCCTGTTACCGTTGGAGTACATACTGGTTTAGAATCTTCCATACTGTAATTTTTCAGGATCTGTTTGAGATATTTGGTTTGTGAGAGAAAAATACCATCTTTGTTTTGCTGAACTTGTAGACCAAGAAAATAAGTAAGCTCACCAAGTAAGGACACTTCAAATTCTTGCTGCATTACTGAAGTAAAATTCTAACTCATGGATTCTTCATTGCTACAAAAAATGATATCATCAACATACACAACAATTATTAGTAATTTACCAGTGTCCATCTTTGTATATAGATTGCTATCTGCTAGCCCCTTTGAAAAACCCTATTGGTGGAGATATCTGTCAAGACAGTAATACCATGCCCTTTGAGCCTATTTTAGACCATAGAGAGATTTCCTATGTTTGCATACAAGTTTTTCATCATTTCCAAGAATGAATCCTTCTGGTTGTTCAATGTAGACTTCTTCTTCTAATTCTCCATTAAGAAAGGCATATTTTACATCCATTTGGTATACTTTGAAGTAGAAAGAGAAAGAGACATTTTGATGGCTTCAAGTCTAGGAACAGGTGCAAAAGTTCTTCATAGTCTATACCTTCTTGTTGAGCACATCCTTTACAAACAAGTCTAGCCTTGTTTCTAATAACTTCTCCATTTTCGTTTAGCTTGTTTTAGAATATCCATTTATTTCCTATGATATTCTTATCATGATGTCTAGGAACTAATTTGCAAGTATTATTCTTTTCAATTTTCTCAAGTTCTTCATTCATGGCCTTGACCCAACATTCATCTCTACATGCTTCATTTACATTTTGAGGTACAGTGGAAGATAGTAATGCTAGATAGCTTGAAGCTTCCGCAATGGTTCTTCTAGTCTACACACCTGCCCCTTTTTCTCCTAAGATTTGAGCTTCTGGATTATTTTTCTGAACATACTTGGACGAAGTCTTTTCTTCTATCATTATCACTTCTTCTGGTGCTTCATTGGTTTCTTCTTCAGAATCAGTGTGATTTGATGTGGGAAAATGATTCTCATCTTCTTCATTGTCATAATCTTCAGTTTTTATCTCTTTTGGATTCTTGCATGCTTCATCAACCATGACAGCAAAACTTTCAATAATTTTCCCAAGTCTTTTGTTGTAACATTTATATCCTTTATTTTAGGAAGAGTAGCCAAGAAGAATACCTTCATTTTCATTGGGTTCAAACTTACCAAGTTTTTCATCAGTGCTTTTGATGTAACATTTGCTTCCAAAAAATTTGAAGTATTTTATAGTAGGAGTATTACCATACCAAAGTTCATGTGGAGTTTGAGTGCTATTACCCAAACATTTGCTTGATTGAGAATAGTGATGGCAATGAATGCAGCTTCACACCAGAAGGTTACATAAGTTCTAGATTCATCTAGCATACCACGAGCCATTTGTTGAACAGTTATGTTCATCCTTCTTACCATTTTGTTGAGGAGTCCTTGCGGTGGAGAACTGCCTTTTTATTCCTTATTGCTCACAAAAGTCAAAGAATTCATCTGAGGTAAATTCCCCTCCTCGATCAGATCTGAGGCACTTGATTTTGTGATCTGATTCATTTTCAACCAAATCTTTGAAGGCTTTAAACTTTTCAAATGCTTCATCTTTATGATTTAGAAGACCTATCCAACACATTCTGGAAAAATAATCAACGAAAAATATAAAGTATTCTTCTCCATGAGGTGACTTTTTCCTTGATGGACCACATAAATCAATATGAACAAGTTCAAGAGGCTTACTAGCTGACCCTTCCTTTTCGATGAATTGAGGTCTAGTTTGCTTACCGAATTGACATGATTTGCTTATACTATTTTCAGGAATGTTGATATTTGGAAGATCACGAACTTCCTAGAATTTGCATGCTTTTCTTATTTGAGAAAAGCTTAGATATCCCAATCTTCTGTGCCATAGCCAGTTTTCATCATTTTTGCTTAGATAGCACTGTTCTTGTCCTCCCTTGAGTATGTATAGGTTGTTTGGATTTCTTGTCCCTTTAATCACGGTTTCTCCTGTATCAAGCTCACGAACAACACATTCATTTGATCGAAACACTACTTGATTTCCTTGATCACACATTTGACTCACACTCAATAGATTATGCTTTAAGCCATCAACATACATATTATTCCCATCTTTAACTTTTTCTTTCAAGAAAATAGTGCCTTTACCTTTTATGGCAGTAGGAGTGTCATTTCCAAATAAGACACTCTTTTCCTTTTCTAAGGCATTATATGAGTGTATTTTTTCTTTGTCACCTATCATGTGTTTTGAGCATCCTTTGTCAATGTACCACTAGTTTTCTTGTCCTTCTGCATACAAGTCTATACCACATCTTTCTGTTTGTGGTTATTTCTTTCTCCATATTTTGGGATTTAATGGAGTTTTCTCTTTTTGAGCTATTTGTCGAAATTTACTCCTACATTCAGATTCTTCATGGCCAAAGTTTTTACAGATTCAACATTCTATTTCATTTTCAAGAAGAGAAAAGTTATTATAGGAATTTTTCTTGATCCATGTCACATTCCTTTGATTTCGTGCTTCTCTAGTCATGATAGTTTTGTAAGCAACACATTGAGTAGCTTTTTTTCCAAAATTATGACATGGGAAACATTGACCATTAAAGAAGTTCCTACGATTATCAAATCTATTGACCTATTGATTGTAGTTGAAGTTCCTCCTATTGACCTCTTGATTGATATTCTTTGAAGAAAATTCAGTATGATTTACCTGAGGTTGATTGTGGCTTCTATTCATCCTTGAAGTAAATTGAGCTTGATTCACATAGTGATCTACTTTATGCCTTTGCTGACGATTGTTGAACTGTTCACTGCTCTTTGTTGCATCATGATGGCTTTTAGTGGAGGTTGACGACTTTGTGATTGAGATGTTTCTTTAGTGTATCCAAGACTTGTTTTTATCAGAGGAGAGTGCTGCACTTTGATAATTTAATTTAAGGTTTTTGATCCTTTAGCAAATCTAATATTGAGAGCTTTTTTTTCTCAAGATCCTTTCATAGACCCACAATTTCACATTCTAGCTTTTCATTGTGTTTTTCTCTTTCAGAAAGTTGGAATGTCAAGGTATCTTTAATCATATTCTTTTCTTCTAAATAGATTTTGAGTTTAGATATTTATTCATAAAGGTCATCTTCATCTAAATCATCCAAACAATCATCATCTTCATAAGCCATCAGAAGTCTATAGTCATTACTATTTTCATCTTCATCACTATTTGATAAACCATCACTATCTTCATGAGTATAGTAGCTCTTTTTACTTACACTTTGTTTTCTATTCTGTTTTGCAGTTTCCTTCCCTTTATCATATTTATCTTTATGAGGACATTTGGTAGCATACTGACCAACTCTACCACAGGCACAACATTTGAAAGGTTGTTTACCTCTGAATCTACTAGAACCCCGTTGAAGATTCTTGACAAAGTTCGCTTCCTCTTCTTCTTCTGAAATATGTCCTGGTTCATTGAGTTCTTCTTTCCTTTTGCTGAAGCTTTAAATTTGACTTATATCATATCTAATGGACCTCCTTTTCTCATCTCAGAGGCAGTTAAGATTCCGTGAATTTGTCTTATGGTAATAGTATGTAGATCCTTCTTTTCTTCTATGGCAGTTACTTTTGATTCAAATTTAGCAGATAAGGATCTTAAAACTTTTTCAACTAAGGTAACTTCTTTTATCTCTTCACCCAACTTCTTCATGCAATTAAAAATCTCATCTATATGTAAGAAGTAACTAGCTACACTTTCATCATTGTGCATCTTGAGAGTTTCATAGTGAATTCTGAGAGTTTACATTTTAGCACGTTTTACCTGAGAGTCTCCTTCATAGCTTAGAACGATTTTGTCCCATATTTCTTTCGTTGATTTGACCTGCATAACTTTGACAAACTCTAATTGTGACAGACTTCCCAATAATGTATTGACAACCTTGGCATTGGTTTCATATTTCTTTTTATCTCCTACATCTATAGGAATTGTTGATGGAAATGTATATCCTCCTTCCATGATTTCCTAGACATCTGTTACAAGAGATTAAATATAGGTTGTGGTTCTTACCTTCCAATAAACAATGTTGCTCCCATCAAAGATTTGTAGTCTGATGCATCCCCCGCTTTCTTGATTACTCATGATGATGGATCTTCCTTCAAGCGATCAAGCTTCTTCTGAAGGACCCGCTTTGATACCAATTGTTGGAAATTATATTGAGAAGGGAGGGGGTGAGTCAATATTATCAAACTAATAATTTTTCATTTCCATATTCAGGTTTATATATGCTACTTCAATTAAGGGAACTCACGTGTACATGCAACTGTGTTTAGAGCAACTAGCGTATATCCAGCAAAATTATGATTCAGTTAATTCATCATATATTGATCTTTAATCAGTGCATCAGAACCATATAAACAATAACCAAGTGTAGCAAAATAGAAAAAATCATCACACATAAGCAACACACTTGAACACCAAGATATAAGGTGGAAACCCAATGTGGGTGAAAACCACCTGCTACAATCATCTTTGTCTTCTTTTAATAATAAGAGAATTCTGTTTACAATTTTTGTACTAGTGCAGTCTTATGCCAGTATGCAGGCTTATACCTGCAAAAGTCTATAGGCTTTTCCCATTCTCCAGCTTCTACTGGAAGGGAGCTACAACCCCCTAGCTCTTGTACTAGCTGATATGTTTACTAGTACATAGGTGCTGGCCTACAGAAGGCTACAACCTTCTCTTTTCTTCTAGGGACCACATTTCATAAATTTTCGGACTGGATCCATCAACAACATCATTCAATCATCAAATATATCTGCATCAACCAATCTCCTTTTGAACCAACCACAACCGAATCAATCAATCACTCTGATCATTCAGAATGTTCTCACCAGAATATAGTAACTAGAACCCAACTAATAACCCAGAACACTGCAATAAAAAATGGAAGCAACTAAAACATATTTTATAAGGTATACGCTACTTCCATGTGTCGAAATTGCGTGCATACGTGCTTTCCCCAAAGCGAACCAGTGTACTGATCTGCAAATCAAATCTATGATGTATACACTCTTTTGATATGCAGAACCAGCGTGTATACACTTCTTTTCTGAGGTGAACCTATGTACAGATCTGTAAAAGATGATTTAAACATAACAATAGTTCTAGACTTCAATCATACCGAGATCATCATATTTACAGGCTACAATAGGCGTCAGTTATTTAGATACATGATAAAACCATATAAAGATAATTCACTTCAAGCCTTAAGATCCCGATACATTATTAGATCTTATCCTTCATTAGGTGCTAAGGTTCTTCCTTCGTTTAGAGCAAGAATGACACCATAAGCCAATAACCTACATATTAGATCTCACACTATATTAGATATTCAATACTTGCACACTTGGCCTAATGATCTTCTCCTCCTTTTATAGTTTTAGGCCTTTCTCAATACCATGGACCAAAAACCACTTAGGGCCAATACCTTGGACCAAATACCTGGGGTCAATACCTTGGACCAATACCATGGATCAAAATATGATGGACCAAATACTTTGGACCAAACATTTAGCTTTCCAAGGTATATGTGCTTTTCCTTTTGTGAAAGTGCATGTGTATGTATACACGACTTGTATATAGTGAAGCCACTGGTATATATGGCTTGGTCAATGGTGAACCTGGCTATACCTCTCTTTCTTCATTCTGTGTAGTCTGATCTGTAACTCTGTGTTGTTAACTTGCAGTACTGTGCTTTGTCATCTGAGTGAGTTTCTTTCTGAATTGATTCCTTGAAGTTTCCCTACATTTCATGACACACTCCTATCATGCATTCTATCACATCTGATATCTCTTCTATAGATTCATCTAGTTACCATATACAAGAGAGTTGTTTTGCTACAAGTGGGTTTCCATCAACTGGAATAAATACATCATAATGCCAACAAAGAACCTTGGACCTAAGGTAAATGCATAAATTCATAGCTCGTGAACTTAATAGCAAAGAAAATAAATAATATGTAATGGTTATCATTGTTTTTAGATCTGGGTTTGTTGTTGGATCTTTGTTTATCTTTTGGAGTCCTTTTGCGTTGGAATATGACCTATGTTTCTACCCCTTCTAACCTATATACTCAAACTTCCTTTGGAGCCAATCTACCACCTCTTGGAGTAGAAATTTCATCCATCCTCGAGCAGAAGTTTTAGGCCTAAACAAACCTCACCCTTTGAGATTCTCAATGCTATTTTGGAACAGATATTTCAACCTAACTTGGAGAAAACCTCAACAAATATTGGCACAGAAGTCAGATATCTTGGAACAAAACTTTGTCCTTGTGAAAAGAGATTGGTTTGAGGCTATTGGAAACTATGATTTTGGCCCTAAGGCAATAGAATTTCAGGCCCAGGATTAAAGATGAATCTGAGGTGGTTGTAGAAAAAAAATTTTAGACCTCTTTGTGCTCTGTAATCTTGACTTTAAGGCAAAAACTAAGACCCTACTTCTCTTAGCTCGAGGAAAGAAACTATGTTTTTGAAGTTATATCTAGGCACTATTTGAAGACAGACCTTAGTATTGATTGTAAATAAGACTTATGCATTGTTTGGAGTTGCGCTTGTAGATCCTTTGCAATCACTTTTTAAAGAAAACTTTGATGTGTTTTGGATCAATAGTTTTGAGAAGTCATTGATGAAATTTGAATCATACCTTGAGTAGACTTGAAGAATCATTGAGGTAGACTTCTTTAAGCTTGAAGATAAACCTCTATTAAAGCATATCTGAAGCACTCTTGGGGAAGATTTGAGAGGACTTTGTAGACCAATTTTGGAGACATATTGCAGAAGTGTTTGAAGTATTTTGAGTGATCTTTTGAAGAAGTGTTCTTTAGTCTTCGAAATTTTTGAATTAGTTGAAGGTTGGAGCCTTGTTGAATATTTGTTTGAGGATGGAGGCTTGTTGATAATATTTTGAGAATATTGGAGTCCTCATTTTGACCAAGTTGGAGCTTATATTTCTTGAGAGGATTGGAGTTCTAATTTTGACCAAGTTTGTGCTTGTATTTGTTGAAGGTTAGAGCCTTTAAATGGAGATATTTTTTTTTATAATTTGGAGCTTAATTTCTATAAAAATAAGATTGGAGTCCTCACTATGTTCATCATTATTTTTTTTGTTTCATTTCTTATGTTATATTTTTACTTGTGACAAAAATATTAACTTACATAATATAACAACTGAAATAAATATTGATTCACCCCCATCTTAGTATTTCCAACAATTGGTATCAATGGCAACTTCTTGAAGATCAACTTGATATCTAGAAGAAGCATTTTTCAATCAAAATGGCCAATAAGGATGGTAAGGTCTCCCAATATTATGGAACAAATATTTCCTTATAGAAGGTCATAATGGAGTACTATTTAATGTCTCTTGGAGTCTAAGTTTAGAAATATGTTACACATGGATGCAAGATCTTATCTCCTCTTCTAACTAATCTGGATCAGAAGAAAGTATATGTTGCAAATGCAAAGGCCTTGAAATCTATAGAAAGTGGTATGTTAGATTTAGAATTGACCAAAGTTATGGGAATGAGATGAAAATGTCAGAAAGGAAAAGCTTCAAACCTATAGAAGGAAGTTTGGAAGTCTCAATATGAATGATGAAGAAGATATTTCTACTTATTTTATCTGAGTAGATGAGGCAGTAAACTATCTTAGTGGTCTAGGTGAATATGTCAAAAAAATATGATTGTCCAGAAGGTCTTGATATCTCTTACAAATGGTTTTGATGTTAAGTAGTGTGCCATAGAAGAACTAGAATATTTGGAATCTCTATTAATGAGATGGACTTCATGGAATTATCACAACATATGAGATAAGGTTAGGAAATTTAACTTAACAGAAAGTTGCATCCAAGACATCAAGAAAGGGGAAGAATTGTGATTTTAGAAGTGATGATTCTGATACTAAAATGGCACAATTTGTTAAGAATATGAATTAAGGATCCAAATTCAAATATAAGTTACTTCTAATTTTCTTTAGATATCATAAAATAGGACATTATGCAACAAAGTGTCCTTTTAAAGATGACAATGATTATGATAATAAACCTAAGAGAATAATCTTCAAGAATAAAGGCTCAAACAAAAATAATTTCTTCTCCAAAGAAGACAATGATGACTCTGATGAAGAAGAATAAAATGGTGGAAGTATTGAAGTACTTACTATTCATGGCCTTCATAAATGAAACATGTAGTCCAAAACATGAAGAAAATCTATAAATAGAAGGAAATGTAGAGGAACTATTGATTGGTTCCATAGAATAAAATGAGAGAATTAGAAAGAAGAATGAAAATTTATCTCAAGAATTAAAATCTCTAGAAACCAAGAAGAAAGAAGTTAAAATAATAGAAGAAGTGTTGAACAACAAGCTAAACGAAAAGGAGGAAATTTGCAAAAAAAAATATAAGCTAAAGTTGTATCACTAAAAGGAGAGATGGAAAAAGACAATAAGAATTTAAAGAGTTCCTATACCTTGGATGTCATTCTCATCTCTCAAAAGGCACTACATGAGAAATCTAGACTTATTAATATAGGAAAATTTTCCAATTGAAAGGAAGAAACCAATGGTCATCGTGAAGAAAAGCCTAGAAGTTTTATTGATGTCCTTAAAAGGAACTTATCATTTTAACCTTACAAAAAAAAAATCATCATAGGAATGAGAAGAAACCCTTATTCAAAGGAATATATCATCAAGGAAAGCTTATCCTAACAGGTATCAAAATATCTCCCTTCGTCATTGTTTCTTTTGTAAAAAGTTTGGTCATCAGGAAAAACATTGCAAGGATTACAGGGCTAATAATCAAGGTAATATTATTGAACCAAAGAGGCAAGGCCAAATTAGGACTTATAACTGCTTTGATCCTCTTTCAAAGTATAATCTAGAATGTTACAAATGCAATAATCCAAGCCATATAGAAAAAAGTGAAAGTTTGGAGAAAGAAAATTGGAAAATCTACCTCTAAAAATTATAGTCTAGCTTTGTGTGCTCACAAAAAGGAAAATAAATGGTTTGTAGATAGTGGATGTTCTAGGCACATGATAGGTGACCATAAAAAATTCATCTGAATAAGTGAAGAAAAGGATTGAAATGTAACCTTTTGAGATAATGGATCTACTAAAATTATTGGTAATGGCATACTAAGTCCTATTAATGGCAAGGGAAAAGAAAAAAATGAACTATATGTTGAAGGACTCAAGCATAATATTCTAAGTGTTAGCCAATATGTGATCAAGGGCATGATATCATATTTTGTTCCAAGGACTCCGAGATAAGGAATTAATATTCATGAAAATTGATAGGAAAAGGAGTAACAACAAATAATATACATATTCTTAGTGAAATTCAAGAAGAACGAGATTACATGAGTCAAGAAGATGAAAGCTGGTTGTGGCACAAGTGCTTGGGACACCTAAGCTTTGATAACTTGGTGAAGATTAGAAAAATTCAAGCAATAAGAAATATCCCCAAAAATTCAAAGCCAAGAAATGTCATTTTTGCACCATTTCAACATGGAAAGAAAACCAATACCAACTTCAAATCAAAGGAATGTTCGACATCAAAACTTATAGAATGCATTCATGTAGATCTGTGCAGTCCAACCAAAACTCTAGATCCACAAGGTTTTAGTTATATATGATTATACAAGAATGATGTTGGTATTTTTCATTAGATATAAGTCATAAGCACTATATTTTCTTAAAACTTTAAAAGAAATAGTTGAGCATAAAAGTGACTTGAAGATCAAATGCTTAAGAACAGATAAATGTGGGGAATTTACCTTAGGAGAATTCAATTAATTATGTGAAAAATATGGAATCAAAAAGGAAATCTCTATTGCTAGTACTCCACAAAAAAATGGAGTAGTGGAAAGAAAGGACAGATCTATCCAAGAAGCTACAAGAACAATGTTGTTGGAAGATGATTTACAGGAAATATTTTTTAGGGAGAAAGTTAGGGTAGTAGTAATATCATGAACATAGCTCAACTGTAGGTAAAGAATGATAAAAATCCATATGAACTATAAAAAGTAAGACCTACCTCTGTGAAACACTTCAAAATATTTTGAAGCAAATTCCATATGAATACTAATGATGACTCACTAGCGAAGTTTTATTCACGTTGTGAGAAAGGAATTTTCCTTGGAAGCACATTAAGAAGCAAGGCCTACAAATGCTACAAAAATTGGTTGTGAAAGATAGTAAAAGGTATCGATGTAAAGATAGATGATGCTATTCCTAAGGAAAGAAGTAGTTCAAACCAATCAAGAATACCACGTTCTTGTATATCTAAAGGAAGGTGGTGCAAAGGAAGAGAAGGAACGAGAAAATCAAAAGGAGGAGCCATCTCAAACACCATGAAAGGTAAATTTTGTACAAAAAAATCATCTAGATGGCCAAATCATTGGATATGTGGATGGAAGAATATAAACTCAAAGAAATATGACAAACACACAAAAAAGGAACAATATTTCCTTGCTCTCCGCAATAGAAATAGAAAATTTCACTCAAACATGTAAGGATCCTTACTAGATAAAGGAAATGGAAGAAGCAGTGAACTAGATTGAAAATAATGGAACATGGGAGCTAGTAATGCATCCAAAGGATAAGAATTTCATAGGATGTGGGTTTATAAGAAAAAAATGAATGAATATGGAAAAATCATCATAAATAAGGCAAGACTAGTATGGAAGGGATACACTCAAACTGAAGGAATTGACTTTGAAGAGGCATTTTCTCTTGTTGCCAAACTAGAGGCTATAAGGATGTTTTTTTATCATTTTCTTAGTCAACAGGCTTCAACGTATACCAAATGGATGTGAATTCAACCTTTCTAAATGAAGATATAAAATAAGAAGTATACATGGAACAGCCAGAAGGGTTTGACTTGTTTGAAAATAAAGAATTTGTATGCAAATTAAATAAGGAAATGTATGGACTAAAGCAAGCTCCAAGAGCTTGTTATGATAGACTTGATCATCATATTCAATAACAAGGATTCAAGAAAGTAGTTGCAAGAAGCGATATTTAAATGAATATGAACAAATAAAACCTTCTAATCAGACTAGTATACATGGAGGATCTAACTTTTGGAAGCAACAATGATGAAACGAGTCACAATTTTTCCCAAGATATGTCAACAGAATTTGACATTCTGATGATGGATTCCTAACTGTATTTATCAATCAAATTATTATTTTGTTTCATTTCTTATGTTCTGGTTTTACTTGTGATAAAAATATTATCTGACATAATATAACAATTGAATGAAATAATGATTCACCCCCCTCCTTAGTATTTCTAACATGTTCATTATATTAACGTGTGTGCATTATTAAAGCACATGCACATTATTGAAACACATGCATTTTATTTTAATGTACAAGTGGTTCTAAACTCAAAAACATTTGGTGGGATCACATTTTTCCAACGACATGGTGGACAAGGTGGAAACTTTGATTTTAGGTTCAAATTGAAAAATCTCTTAGTTTGGTTTACGTAAACCAAAACACATTGATTTTTACAACTTCATAATTTTCAATTGTGTTATGTATATACTACAAGCATTTATTGAAAATTAAACAATGCACACTTATATAGATCTGTGTCGAGATTATATATATATATATATATTATATATATATATATATATATATATATATATATATATATATATATATATATATATATATATATATAATATATATATATATATATATAATATATAAGTTGAGATTTTTTTTGGATATATATCTAATTCCTAAAAAAGCATGGGTCCATTATTTCCACTATAACAGTTTGATTCGTTGACCTATTTCAAAATTGGAAAAGGATCTATTAAGACCTACACACCAATAAGAAAATTATTATGATTATGTTAAGACCATCATAGTGGGGCCTAACATTGACCTTGTCATTTCATGGCTCAGTATATATATATATATATATATATATATATATATATATATATATATATATATAAACTATTATTGAGATTCTCAAACTCCAAATTTGTTTTAGTAGATTAAGGTATTTGTATAGAATTGCATAAAGAGATTCAAAGGCTATAAAAAAATGAGGAAAAAGGTCTGTTGGCATGAATTTTAAATATAAATGAACGTAAATAGTTAAACAAATTGTTATCAAATAATTCATTCATATTCATAAATGTTTTATGTAGACAAATAAATATTTAACCAAACACATAGTAATATGAATTTGTTGTTGTATTATTATAATTTTGCATCTTTAGTGTTATAGCCTATTTTACGAACATTGACTCCATAGGAGAGACCTTTCATTCATTGACCTTCATGCATAGCCTTTCCTCTCTTTCTTTCTTTTTTTTTCCCGTTTTACAATAGAGATGCTATAGATCTAACCCAAAAATATTATAGATTTGATATGAAAATATAAGACAATGCAAATAAACCCAGAAATAATATGAAATGATTCTTTATTGATATCAAACCCTTAAGTTAGGGCAACACCATACATTCACTCCTTAAGGAAGGAGAACACTCCACAAGCCATATGCTTGTTCATACAATATTCATTGACATTATTCCTTGACATGGAGTCTCTAGCCTCTATATAGGCCTCATACATGCAATACCATGGATCATTACCATGGTTCCCTCATACCATCCACTAATACCATGGGCCCATTACATTATTACTAACTACTTGTGGTCCCTTACATGATATGGGTTAACCACCTTATTTATTACTATGGCCCATCTCATTATTACATTATTACCTTGGGTACCTCCCTTGGTACCCCATATTATCCCCCCTAGGTATATAACAATCACACACTAACATACTACGTCCAAAACCTATTTTGTAGTCTACATTCTAGGTCCTTGGGCACAAGCTTACCCTTTATAATCTATGTAATTGTTGAAATTTCTAGATTTTATCATTCCTAAGGGGATGAGCTCGACTTACTAGTATATGAGTTGAATAGGGGTTAATTATTGTAGAATTCAATGTCTCATATGGGAAACGGTCCAACAACAACCATAGGGTGAACTAGATTAGGGTGAACACATATCTTTGTAGAAAATATTTGACATGAATGATGTTTCTAGACAACAATAATACAATCTTTAAAAATCAATGGAAAAAAATACCCAATGTGCAAGATTTTCTAAGCATTGGCATGCCCAGAAAAATGACACCATAGGCTCTAACATGATAATCATTTAGAATTGTTGAACATCATTATGAAACTCTAGTGTGACAATCATTTCGAACTCATTTGGAAATCACCACACATAAGTGAACACTCAAAGAAACAATTAAAATATGTGAAATCAAAAAGAGAAAAAGACATCATACGCACTCTATATACACCATGTAAAAAATACCATCCTAAGAACTATACATTTTAGTTCTTAAGGTAGAGCCCATTACAAGGCTCCAATAGTGAATTTCCATCAATGTTAAGAAGCTCATAGGCCCCTTTCTCGAGAACTCATTTAACAACATAGGTACCATGCCAAATAGGTTTGAGTTTTCTTGCCCCCAACATATCATGATCTTGATCATAGACTAGAATAAGATCACCCTCCTCAAAATTATGAGGTCTAACAAATTTCTCATACTAAGCCTTGACACGCCTTTTATGAGTTTCATTAGCTATTCTAGTGTAAAGGCATTGTTATTCAATATGGGCTAAGTGCAAAAAACATGATTCCTTCACCATTGCATGTCAACCCAAATCATTTTTACCCTATACTTTTGAAAATGGGACCTTTTGGTTATGAACCATTTTCCTTGTTTTTTTCATCATATTTCTAGTGATATTGATGCTTCTACCATGGGGGATATGGGTCCCTTCTCACCTTCTACATTCAAAATATCTTATGTGATGTCATCATTATTGTTATCACATTAACTTTGATTTAAAAAAAAAATCAGAAAATGCTAATAGTTTCAATGTCTGTATTTTAGTTATAATAAACATGGAAATAATTTAAAACAGGGATATAAGTGCTTTAATGTTCCGATAATGTTTTCTGAAGAAATTTTCTGACAACAAGCTTATCTTTGTTTTTTTGTAAAAATGGCCAGTTAAAAACTTTGTTTTTCCTGTCTAACAGAGTAATTTCTGGCATGATTTTTAGACAAATGACAATGAATTTTACAAAAATGAAAGATGTTTTTGTCCAAAATGGACCCATTTAGAAAAACCTCTCTCGATTTTCTAACAAATGTGATGGTTGGAAATATTTCATGGGATATTTTATTTATTTATTTATTTTTCTTTTCTTTCAGGATATTGCAATCTCATTTTAGTAATTGTTTTCAAAATCATATCCCAAACAAATGAAAATGAATATTTTAGAACCAAAAGAGGTTTTTTTCAAAAACAAATCCATTAATAAAAAGGTCTCCCAGGTTTCTAACAACTATCATAGTTTTGGATTTTCAAAGGGATCAATGGACCCCATTTTTCAAGATTTCGTGAGGAAAAAGTTGATGGACAGTTGTTGACATGGATGCCACATCACCAAATTTGACTTGTTGATCCTTATCTCTAGACATGACTCCAACAACATCATGATATTTAGATGCAGATAGGATTAGGATATTTTTGTATATGCATGTATTTGTTGAAGTACATTGTTATTTTTTAATTTTGTAATTAAGTTTGAAACTATAATCCTATGATCAATTTATGTAATTTCTATAAAGACAATTTCTGAAGAAGGGAAAAAGGTTGGCTTTTATTGTACAACATTAGCATTATGGTGTGTTTTGATAATATCTTTAAAATATTACAATTTTATGAGAATTTGCAGGAAATTCATGTGTTGTAGTTCCTTGTCCATTATTTCTTTGTTATGACAATATTCTTCATGTTTAGAAAATGTTAATATTTGAGATTGGGATTCACTAATTCTCCTTTCTCATATTTCACATTCATTAGTAATTTTTATTCCTATCAACTATATTTATGTTTTATCTCTAGTTTTCTTCTTCCAAATTTCTCAAATAGTCAAAGGAGTTATTTCTACCCTACTTTTTGTGTCCAGCACATTAAATATGTAGCATCATTTGCTAAAACTGGACTCCATGCCAAATGTTGTGTTTTATACATATCCCAACCACATTTTCATCTTATAAACTAAATCTGGCCACAAAACTCAATTACAAAACCTACTACTATAGTGACCTAGAGTAGTTGAGTTTTAGGGAGAGATCCCTCTCTAGGTTGAAGGGCCAACTTTCAACCTAAAAGAGGTTTGAGGTTACCTTGGAGGTTTTCCCACAATCAGGTTTCCTTTAACTGATAAAAATTACCACCACTAGTGTGATAGGGTCTATTCCTCCTATTTTTATAGCACCTTTGCCCTCTTCATGCGACATTCCTCCAGTTACTTATGTGACCCTAAAAATCTTACCAAGTTTTTCTATATGTATGCCTTCATCCACTTTTGTGTTTGAAATGGGGGAAAACCTCAAAACAACTACCAAGAGATGGGTTGTTTACAACTATCTCATCTAATTCTATGGCTCCTTTTTCTAATGATTTTTTTTTTCCTTTGGGGAACATGCAGAGGGGGCTCTATTTTTTCCTTTAGCCAGTCTGGGGATATTAATGCTTTTGGTGGAACAACTCAACCTTGGGGTATTTCTATGATAGGTTGGATTCTTTTCTCTGGGGCTTCCATTCCCTCCAAAGAGGTTAGTTTACCTAGGGGTATTAACCTAGTTCCACTATGCCCACACTGTTTCCAGGAAAACTAGTGTCTATTCGATCTGTTAGTCCTACTAATACGGGTAGCTATCTTAGAAACAAACAATTCAAAGTAACTTGTGTTTTCCTTTATGTATGATAGGTAAGAGAGAAACAGAGAGCACCAACCTTAATCTTTTTCTTGGCTCCTTGCTTGTTTCCTCTCTCCTTTGATAGATCTTGCCACTCCTCTCTCACTTGTCACGCTTTGAAGAACACCTGTAGAGAAAAAGAAACAAAATACCATCAAAGCATAGAGATCTATAATACCATAAATAATGCAGAATCAGAAGTACATTAACCATACAATTGCATTCACAAATACAAGATTCACAAGTACACACGTATATGGAGGAAAGCTCAAATAACTTTATTGATAGTAGAAGTAGAAGAGAGGATTACAACCTAGTTGTCTGATCCAACATCATCCTCCCAGCGTGAAAGCCCTCTTCACCTCATGAAAAGCAAGATCACCCAACAAGTACAATGTTTTCAAAGAGAAACCAATAGCACTTCCTTACAAATTAAAAAATTCCAGCCTCTAGATCTCTCAGCTGAGGGATCTATATAGAGATGTTTGTAGAGGGGTGAGTCAGCTTCTATGTTTTTGATTAGTGTCATTTCACTAATAGTTCTTGGTTCCACTTGGAGATTTCATGATCTCTTACTCATCCCTGGGCGAATTCAGAGAGGCAAGTGTCATATGAGAAGTTTCTAGATGATTCTTTGGGTTTCCACTTAGCAAACTATCTCTGTCATTTGACTACTCTCGCTCATCGCACCCTACAAAAGGCCTTTTCAGTATGCATTGCACCTCTTGTGTGTAGCAGGTGGGATGCATCGCACCTTGACCAAGAAGCAGTCTATATGGTCTAGTTTTGACCAGTTCTGAGTGGTTTTTCAAGGAGAACTTCTGGGAAATGATGTAATTAGTTGACCATGATCCTTTAGGGTTTGAAACAACACTTTTAGGGGTTTAAGAGCCCTTGGTTTATCGACATATGTGATTGGGGTTGCAATGCCCAAATATGTCTATAACACACACATGCTTATGCTTATGGTAATTTGCTTTCATAAGGGAGTCCTTCTTCTAATGTTAGGTTGGGGAAAGGTTATATGCCGCAATAGATCTAACTAGAGCAGATTAATTTAAGTACAACTAGGCTCACACATCAATGCACCGAGTTAGCATATGATCCTATTGAGTTAAGTGATACACCTTATCAACCACTTGATGACTTTCATATGCCCATTTGGGTGGTTGACCTTCCACCTTCTTGTGACTTTTGGATAGTGAAATTCTTAATGATGAAGAAATTGAGTTTATTTTGGTCTCATATCATCCTGGGAAGATCATCATCGACCATCTTTTATTCCTTGGGTAGATAAATTGGATGAGTTATCTAAAATATTGGCTTCCTTTGGTAATGATGAGTGGTCCTAGTCCCCTATCTTGATTCAGGATGTCTTCTTGGAGGGGAGCTTGGTGAACATATCAAAAAATATACCCATCAACATTGCTACAAAACCAAGTGTCAGGGAGAACAATATGATTGGAGCAGATTGTACCCACTAAATGATTGGAACTTACATTACCCTTTTCAAATAATTTTGCGATATATTTTATTTTTCTTATGAATAGATGTCTTGAATTTATCCCTAGATTATCCAGTGTGAGATTAAAACATATGATGGAGCTAATATTTCTATAAAAAGGGTCCAACTAGTTAATCCTCCAAAGGAAGCTACTATCAAAGAAGAGATTCAAAATTGTTAGATGCTAGTTTTAGTTGTTTTGTACCCTTGAAAGAGTGGGTTTCAAATATTTTTCAAGTTGAAAAGAAACGAGGCATGGTTTGGATTATAGAGATTTAAATTGGGTTTTCCCAAAGATAATTATCCCAAATCATTTATCAACCAAATTATATCTTCTCTTTCATGGATGGTTTCTCTAGCTATGATGAAATCCAAATCAAAACAGAGGATCAACACAAAACCAGTTTTGTCTACCCATGGGGAACACTTTCTTATTGGAAACTATCTTTTGATCTAAAAAATGTTGGTGCTACTTTCTAACGTGCCATGTATTATGGTTTTCATGATATAATACACATCCTTGAGGTTTATCTCTATGACCTTAATGCTCGATCTTTCCTTTGGGAGGATCATCTCACTATATTAGGGAAGTGTTTCGTTAATGTTGTTGTTATAGAATTTGGTTAAATCTTTACAATTATGTATTTTGCACATGATTTGGGAGATTTCTAGGTTTGATTATGTCCAAGGAAACAATTCATGTCAATCCCTCTAAGGTTGAGGCTATCATCAATTTGCCTCCTCCATGCACTATTCACCAACTTCAAGCACTTCAAAGAAAGGATAATTTCTAGGTAGGTTTATTTCCAATTAAGTCAAGATCAACAAAGGTTTTATGCACTTATTGAAAAATGGAGTACCTTTCATATTCGATGACCAAGCCCAAATAGCATTTGAATCTTTGAAACATAATTTTTTATATGCTTCGTTGATCAGTCCTCTTGATTTCCACCATGAATTTGTGTTATATTTGGTGGCTTTTGAATCCTCCATTGGTATGGTTCTTATTCAAGATGATGAGATGCAAAATGAAAACCCTATTTAGTATCTTATAAAATTACTTCTTGGTCCCAAGCTCCATTACTCCCATATTAAGAAGTTGGCTTTGGAAGTCATCATTGTTGTCGAATGTCTATGGCATTGCACACTCTTGCAAAATACCACTGTAATCACCAACTCCAACCCCATGAGAAACATTCTTAGTCACCAAATAATTAGGGGTAAATATTAATGGATTGTTATCCTTCAAGAGATTGAATTGGAGTTTATGGTTGTGAAGTCTAAGAATTCATTGACATTCGCTAAGTTAATGCATGAGTTACCCTTAGTTAATGAATAAACTATGGTTGAGGAATAATTCCCATATGAATCCTTATTCCTAATTAGATCTTCTAATCCCTAATATCAACATGTTTTATTATATCTCCAAACCCAACATTTTCAGTTTGAACTATCTCATGATGAGCATTGACGTATATACCACCAGTCTAGGTAGTATGTTATTATCACTAATATCCTTTATCATTGTGGATTTGATGTAGTATTACAATGATGCCTCACACTAGATCCTAAATGATTTTCACACTATATCCCGTGGCAATTATTTGTCTCGGAATGCTACTACTCATCAAATATTGCACATCAATTATTATTAGCCATTCATATTTAAATATTGTATTATTGTTGTCCAAAAATGCAATTCATGTCAAATATTATCTAGAAAGATGCATCTTCACATTATTCCATTTCACCGTATGGCTTTCATCAGACTTTTTTCCAAATTTATCATGATAATTCATGCAATGTAACATGACCTCATCTCATAGACACCATTACATCATTTTTCTTATGGATTACTTCACTAAGTGGAAAAGGGTATGCCAACCTTCGCAAATGATGGAACCACCGTGACACTATTCATGTTCAACCACCTTATTGCTAGGTTTGGAGTGCCCAAAATGATTTTAATTGATCATGCTGCACATTTTTAAAATAATATGATGTATGTGTTCGCTTCCAAGTTATGTTTTCACCATGAACACTCAAACCCCTACTATCCTCAAGTTAATAGTTAAGTAGAGAAGACAATTGTGTCTTGAAAAATATGATATGTAGGATGGTAGGGAATCATAAGTCAAATTGGAGCCTTATTTTTTCTTCATGCTTTTGGAATACTAAACCTCAATTAAATCCTATATGGTATTCACTCCTTTCTAGTTGGTATATGGAGTGGAGGTTGTTCTTCTTGTTGAATGTGAAATTCCATCTTTGAAACTAGTTGTTGATTTACTTCCTAACACTTCTATTGTGGAAGAATGTTTTTTCAATTCAGACCATCTTGTTGAGCAACATATTTACATTATAATATCTAACAGAAGTCATGAAAGACATTTCAAGGCTCAACAATAAGTATTTTATACCTCATGTTTTTGGAGAGGGTAGCCTGGTTCTAGTTTACAATCAGGATCACAATAAGTTGGGGTAGGAAAAATATAACCTCTTTGGCACTGTCCCTATGTTTTTAAATGAGTTCTCAAGAAAGGGGCTTATGAAATAGTTGAATTTGATGGAAATCAACTATAAGAGCCCCGTTATGGGCTCTAAATCAAGAAATACTATGCATAGTTCTTTGCATTCTCTTTTTTACATAGTGTATATATAGAGTCTGTGTGTTGTATTTATTTCTTTTTATTTTTGTGTGTAGTAAAAATTTATTCAAGTGTTCACTTATGTGTGGTGCTTGTTGAATGATTTCTAGTGATCATCATGTTGAAGTTCCATAATTAGGCCAAAGGAGTTTTAAATTTTTTTCATTTTGGATCCCATGGTAGTCATTATTCTAGCCATGCATTTTCTTAAAAATGTTTTGCATCAAGTATTTTTGACAATTGAGCTTTAAATATTGTATCACTATTGTCCATAAATTTTATTTGTGTAAAATATTTTTAGAAATATGTGTTATTGTTATACATAAAATTACATCCTCATCAGCTTAGAGGAGAAGGACACTTTGACTAAAAGAAAAACACTAATTTGTAAGCCCATTTGCTAGGGTAACACACCATAGAAATAGACAAAGGGTGTTCTAACACTGCCCATGACTCAGCAGGGAGTATTAATACCTAGGTTAATGATCTTATGTTCATAAAGGGAAATTTTACTGTATATTTATGGGATTCCAGAGGTCAAAGCATGAGTTTACTGACTGACACTCCGATTTTTAGTCAAATGTCAGCTCTAAAAGCAGGAAACATTTGCTTAATTCCTAAAAAAGGACATTAATATTCCTAGAAAATATACAAGGGAAGGGAAAGAGAAATAAAACAAGGAAACATCCAAGCCTTGTGGAGAAATTGGCAAGGAGAGAACCTCTCCTCATCTATAAATGAGAGGCTTGGCCTTTGTAAAAGAGATTGGAATATTGAGATCAATATTTCTATGTTGTCGAAGAGTTGAGAAAGAGAGAGAGGGAAAAGAGGAAAGGAGCTAAGAGACGACATTATTCAACAAACATGGTTGTAATCATTCTTCTCTCATCAAATAATATATATATGCTCCTGTAATGTCTACTTGATGATGTTGAGACTTCTTTTATGTATATGTTGATGCAATTTCGAGATTGATAGTCCTCTTAGATGCATGTTAGTTTTATATTATCTTGTTTGTTAATGTTTTTAATCTTAAAAGTTTATATGATGTGAAGGCTACTTCTTGTCTTTTCTATGTGCAAGTTATGTTCTAGGAGTAGGAAAAATGGTTCTCCCTTTGTCACACTGAAATCTCCAGTGGAACTACACTATAGGTTAAGAGGTCACTCTTATCTTTTACTTTGTCGAATATAGATTAACATGGATATGTGCATGTGTCTTTGAGTAGTTGCATGTCATTTAATTCTATCTTCCTTGGGTCCCAAGAGACCCAAGAGGGTTTTTCTATCCACAACCACCCGCGAATTAATCCCTATAGTAAAATTGGTGACCCTGCTAGGGAATGCTCTTAGTTCTCGAATTTTCTCTTCTTGTTCCTAGATCTCTCTTTCTCTCCAAACATTCCTGCTCTTCTGGATTCATATTCTGATCACCCTGTGTGCTTGCCAACCTCTTCTGCTACTCACAATTTTCGCTCAGACCCTTCTTGGACCCTTTTTTCACTATGATTATTTGTAATGCACCTCCCTATGTAGTCCAGAGATTTATAACACTTCCCAATCTTTGGCATAGTGTGTTAGTTCTGTTGTTAATGCTCTGATTTTTCTCCTAGGATGTGTTACTACACCATTATCTTCACGTCCACTCTTCTCTGTGGATTCTTGGGTTGATATGTTTCCCTTGGTCTGTCCTTAAGATTTGCAATTATGAAGTTTTCTTGGTTGGCTTCTTGCACGACGATTTTTATTTTTAGAGAATAACTTAATTTCATTTAATTTTCAGTACATGAAAATGAAAAAATTACTTCAACTTTCTGTTTTAGCTAGTTTGTTTTTATTATATTGGGTTAGTTGTTAGAGAATTGTATGTAAATATTTTGTGCCTATGTTTTTATGCAATTTGGATGCGTATTTCTGAAATGACATATAATCTCTCCTTGTAAGAAGCTCTCTTTCATTGAATGAAAAACTGAAAGAATTTTTCTTACATGGTTTGAGTCAGAGTCCCATTGAACTCCATCCATCAACACCCCCTCCAAAGACACTAATACAAGTTCACATAAAATCAATCGCTTAATAAAAATAATCAGCAACTCCCCTTTCGAGCTTACTCATAGATTAGTTTAAGCTAGGGCCTTAGGCTAGGCAGTGTTAAGTAAATTGCCCAAGATCGCAAAACTGGGACTAGTGTCATTAATGAGAGTAAAATCCTATTGAACTCATATCATTTAGGACTGCTCCCCTAACAAAGAAGCTAAGTGGAAGACAACATTAGAGTGTGAGAGAAGGTATCCAGCCTTCAATTTCATTTCTGGTGGGTATTCTGTGTACAGGGGATCCCCTTGGGGATATCAAAACTGAGTCAGGGACATAGGTGTCCTACCCGCATAGTGTATTGTCCATGACCAAGACCCCAAATGGTGTCTGTGATTTGAGATAACCTTAGTGGCCAAGATTTTTAGGGAAAAACACAAGGTAACTAGGGTAGGATTCCCTAGTACCTAAATAGATTAACCTGCTCCGTCTTTGGTTTTTTAAGAGGGTGCTTGTCTTCACGAGAGTACTTGGCCCCTTCTAACCAAGGTTCGAGTGAAGTGCATGAGTAATCGTAACTGTAAATTTGGATCTCTCTCTTTTAGCCACTATGACAATGGGTTTCATATCCAGCTAGTGGTGGTTATCACACAGAGTTATGTTCCATTGTTGCCTCCATATTTCCTTTAGAGTATTTTTTAATTTTTAGGTGCTATATTGTTGAAAATGAGACTATAAAAAATATCACTTTATCTTTTTTGATAAAATATATTTTTCACCATGGTTACATTCGACCCTCGCCATCTATCTAGATGACAATGAGGTCTTCTTCGACTGACCCGAGAGTACCTGTCGAGCCTTGGTGAGTCATATTCTCCCTCTTCGGGAAATCAGTCTTGAGTGTCCAAAACTCAATCACATAACATTTCGCAAAAAACCTTACTCCCTAAGGACATTTTCCATGAAGGAGTTGTACCTCATTACTATCCTCCTCTCATCGATCCTCTTAGTCCAGTGTTGGTTCAGGTAGCACCTATACCTCTCATGCCTTCATCAATTCCCACATGAAATATTCCTATGGCAACTAATGCATCATGTTCCATTGTGGAAAATTTCGCTCCACGTCACTTCCTCCACCTATGGTCAGTACTACATAGCTGATTTGTCACCCTATTATTTAGAATATGACTAGTCCAAGCAACCTTGTTACACCAGTTATGAGTGGAGCCTAGCACATCCTGGTCTCCATCCCTTTCATGTCAGCTCTTGGACCACCGACTATCACTCCCAGTAGTGATGTTAGCACAATCGCCTTTAACAATTTTTTTTGTTGGAACCCATTGCTAAGTTCTAACCCCCAGGTTTAGATGCCTAGGGGAAATGTTCCCAACATGTATTTACTTGTCGGGGCATTTATGTTCCCCTTCCACATATAGGAAAACCCGGTTCTTCTTTATCGACTTACTTCGTCCAAGTGGACAATATTCTAGTGTCTATAATGTGCCTACTATAAACTATGTGGCCAGTGGTATCCCTCAACCTGGTCCTACTACATCCATTTGGGCAACCCCTCCTCAACCATAATTGATTCATGGGGGATCTTTCTATCTAGGTGGAAATAGGTCTTTTTCCACCCAGCATAATATCCCATATGGACGCCACCTTATATGACAGCACCACCACAACCATGAATTTATTATTTGATGAATCCCATGTATCCTATGGGAAACAACTTGAGGGAGGGACCCTTTAGTCCTTCAAGTCATCCCGCACCACCTTGGTTAGATTCAGAGGCACTTACACCTTTTCCTTTTCTGGAAACACTTGATATCCCTGATCTATATAAGTTGACTAATGAACCCATCAATCAAAACTTTCATTCACATCCATTCCTGCACAAGACACCTGTAGATATTCTAAAATTCGAAGGGAAACAAGGGGATGATCTAGCTACGCATGTCACCACCTACCATTTATGGTGTGTATCAAGCTCCATGGTTGATGAAAGTATGTGGCTCAGACTCTTTGCTCATACCTTTACTAGAAATGCTTCCAAGTGGTACATTGAGTTACCATGGGTGTCAGTCATGCCTTTGGTGTCGTGGTAATGGAATTCATAAAGCACTACTAGTTTCCTATTGGCTATGAAACCATAATGAAAGTCCTCACTACTGTATGCCAAGACACCTCTACCCACATCTCTGATCATATCCATGAATGGAGATGTAAGTGGAGTCTTGTCAAAGCCCGCATTCTAGATCACTTGTTAGCAGATAGGTTTTGCAAGTCACTTCTTCCTCCCATTACCAAGGACGTTGCCATAGCTAGTGTGGTCATGGAAGACCAATCCATTCATCTAGCCGAACATTTCGATTTGATCTAATCTCAATTTGGAATAATCTATGAATACTCCCCTATGCCCCTTAAACTTCCAATGCTTCCGTTACTCAGCAACCTGGTGTGGAGGCTTACGACCTCGTTGACACTCCCTCTGGGGTTGTTGTAAAAAAACTTAGTGGGCAAACTACCCAGTTATCTGTTGATACCGCTCCTACTTCCCCATCAACTACTCTTCCAATGGTTGTGATGCAGCCTGTGCAGTCTACAGAAAAGCCCAACGATAAGAATAAGAAGAATAAGAAAAAGACATCTCCTTCTGAGGAGCAGCTTGCTACGTAGAACAACCCCAAAAAAAAAGCTTCTAACAAATATGATACTGGGAAGGAAAAAATTGTCAAGTTCCCTTGTAATATATGTGTGGAGGACCACATGAATTACAAATGTCCTCACCTTCAAGAATAGATAGACCTTCTTGCACAAAAAGGCACTATTCAAACCCCTATGGTACTAACAACCCTTTCCCTTCTCAGTAGTAACAATGCCTTATATCAAACCCACCAAAACCCCCACAAGGGGGAAACAACGGTTCACATTCTCCTTCCACGAGTGAAGGATCATCAACTGTTTGCACCTTTGAAACAATTGTTATACAAATGCAAGCTAAGAATTATGGAACTATCATCACTAACACTCTCAAAAATGCCTCGAGTTCGAATCCATCGTCGCCTATCAATACTCATATTGAAATGCCTATCACTAACCTTGTGATATGTCCCCCCAAAGGGACACATTGTCGCATGAAACACAATACCTCTGCATGTCTTCCCTCAAAGTATTACAAACTTTTCTTTTGAATTGTCATAGCTCAAACTGTCATTGACGAAGATGCTTTGACCTGCGTAATGTCCACTTCATGTTGGCTCACCCTGGGTCCTCCCACTCTTTCACCACCATCAGATTCCCTCAAAGCATTCGATGGCTACACTTTCATCCCAAAAGGATACCTTCTCAACTACCCCATCACTCTTGGTGGGAAAATGGTAACAGTGGATGTTGAATTCGTAGATCATCATCTCGACTATAATCTTCTTTTGGGACACTGTTTGATTTATGCCATGGTATTCATTGTTCCTTTGGTCTTCTGACTCATCCTCTTCGCTTTGAATGGGAAAATAGTCACAATGGATCAACTATACTTATGTACCCTAGATTACTCCATGTTATCTAGTGGCATCGTGCCCTTAGTGGGTGGTATACCTAACTCCTATGTTAGTGTTGGTACCTATATTCTGAAGGGTTCCTCCTTTTTAGTTTGTTTCCCTCTCCTAGAGCTCGAGGTTCCACAAATGATTTCAATGGTCTCTACCATTCCTAATGGCCCTACTGATCCCTAGATCCTTCTGGCCCATTCAGACTTTGATTCCTATGAAGAACATATGTCTCTTTCATTAAATGAATTTTCTTATCAAGCCATTCAATCTGTGTTTCATTCTTCTCCTACTTTGGTTATGACTGATGGTACCACTTCCTCTTCCACCTCTAATCCTTCTAACGATCTCCTCAATGAAGTCCTACCATCGGATAAAGTTATTCGAGAGATAATGTCTTTAGGAGAAAGAACTTGGGATGATTCTCATAACCACACTTTGATATCTAATTCAGACATGAAATCTCTACAAATCCTACCTTTTGACCCACCTGCAATTGTTCCTTTGGGTTATACAAATATAAAAACTATGAATTTAGAAGGTAATTAAGGTAATATTTCAAATACTATGCTCATCGATATCTTGGTAAAAATGAGGTATCATGGAAAACATTTAGATTGGAGCTGACTGTAGTCCTAAAGAAATTGTGAGCTTTAGCTTACTTTTAAAGGAATTCCATGATTTTTTCACTTGGTCATATGAGGAAATGCCTGGCATAGACCCTTCTATTGTCGAGCATGAGATCAAGATTTACGAAAATGTCAGGGTTTAACAAAGACTTCAACCAGTCCACCCTCGTAAAACAAAACTATCAAGACTGAAGTCATAAAACTGTTAAGTATTGGTTTTATCTACCCCATTCCCTTGACTGAATGGGTTTCTAATCTGGTTCCTATAGATAAAAAATAAGATACCATCCATGTCTATGTCGAATACCATGATTTGAATGTCACATGTCTAAAATAAAACTATCCAACTCAATTCATTAACCAAATAATTAACGATTGTACCATTTGTGAATCTTTCTCCTTCATGGATGGATTCTCGGGGTATAACCAAATTGCTATCAAATTTAATGACCAACACAAAAATGCCTTCATCTCTACATGGGGCATATTTGGATATCATAATCTCCCATTCGGTCTCAAGAATGTGGGTGCAACCCTTGAGAGGGCTATGAAATATGCCTTTCACGATACAAAACATATTATTCAATCTTACTTGGATGATCTTCCAGCTCATTCGAGGAAATGAGCTCAATGCCTAACTCATCTTTAAGCAATATCTGTTAGGTGTAGTAACTATGACATTCGTTTGAATCTACATAAGTCCATATATTTTGTTGAATCTGGACATCCTCTTGGACTGATTGTATCTAAACACATGATATGGGTTGATCCTGATAAGGTAATGGTGATTACTCAATTTCCCACACCACAATCCATCATACTACTCCAAAGTTTGCAAGGGAAGAAAATATTCTTGCATCATTTCATCATAAATTATGTCGAATTAACGAAAGGTTTTATGCACCTACTCAAGAAAGGAGTAACTTACTTATGGGATGATCAAGCTCAATGATCATTTTATGCCTTGAAATAGGCACTCATATGATCCCCACTACTTAGTCCTACTGATTATGCGCGTGACTTTCTTTTATACCGGGTAGCCTCACCATCGTCCATTGGCATGGTTCTGGTTCAAACTCATGATGATCATAGTGAGCATGTGGTTTACTATCTCTCAAAAGGCCTTTTCGGGTATGAACTATGCTATTCCCATGTGGAAAAACTATCCTTGGTAGTTGTTTTCACTGTCAATCACTTCCAACACTACATCCTGTTGTGACAGACTACTCTCATTGTTGTGGAGAATCCCATGATACACATTCTGTCTCGCCAAGTTATTGGAGGGAAATATTCCGAATGGATTGTGATCCTCCAACAATTTGATCTGGATTTCGTCACTGCCAAGGCTAAAAAGTCCCTAGTCTTCGTTGAATTATTGTTAGACCTTCCAAGGGTTGACCCAGATGAAGTAGCCTATGATCCTATGCTTGATGAATATATCTATCTAGTTGACTCTACTGATACTTGGTAAGAAGACATTCTTGTCTATGTCCAAATGCAACGTTTTAGCCCAAACATATCATCAGATGACCATTGTCACATCTGCCACGAAGCTAAGCACTACTTAGTGCTAAATGATACCTTATATCATCGTGGAACTGACTTAGTTCTTCTATGTTGTGTTACACATGCCGAGGAGGAACATGTTCTTAATGACTACCATGTTGGGGCATGTGGTGGTCATTTTTATGGCATGGATACTACCAAGAAAATTTTGTGTGTAGGATACTATTGGCCAACCTTGTTCAAAGACTATATTACTGTAGTCTAGTAGTGTCATCCTTGTCAAATCTACACAAAGAAAATGCATGCACGCCTTACCCCTCTTCAGCCATTTATTTCCATAGACCGATTTTATAATCAGGGCATTGACTTCATCACTTGTAACCCCACTTCATCTAATGGACACAACTAGATTGTTGTCATTGTTGAGTACTTTATGAAATGGGTTGAAGCCATTCCCACTTTGGACTGATGGAGAAACTAGTGCTTTATTCCTATTTAATAAAATAATATTTCGTTTCGCTGTACCCCACATGATCGTCGCAGAAAATGGCTGCCACTTTAGAAGTATATGATGTCTGACTTAATAACTTTTGTTGGTTTTTGGTAAGAAAAATATTTTTCCTACTACCCATAGGTTAATGGCCAGGCGGAAGTCATCAATGGCGTCCTCAAGACCATGATCTGCTGATTAGTAGGATATCATAAAATCCACTAGCATCAAATGTTATATTCTACACTTTGGGCATACCGAACGTCAGTGAAAACTACTACAAGATTCACACCATTTCAACTTGCCTACGACATTGAAGAAGTTCTTATTATCTAGTGTTATATTCCCTCCCTCAAACCAACTGTTGAACTCCTGCCTGACATTACTGCTGAAGAAGAGCTCTTTCTATCACTAAATTAGTTGGATGAGACTCATCAAGATACCGCATTGGCTCTCAAAGTGCATAAGTGATGAGTCAAAGCTCAATACGACAAACATTTCAAGCCTCGATCTTACCAAGAGGGTGACCTCGTCTTACTTTATGATCAGAAGAATGATCTCTTGGGGGGAAGGAACACTTCAACCATTATGGGTAGGTCCATATGTCATTAATAAGGTTATTTATAAAGGAGCCTATGAACTTCAGGATTGCAATGGGATCCCACTTGTAAAGCCCCATAACGGGCTCTATATTAAAATGTATTTCACCTAATGTTCTACTGGGTATCTGCTTTGTAATTGTATATATATATATATATACATTTTTCTTCTTTGGGTGTGTTTGGATAGTTTTGGCTTTTAATTGGGTATTTGTCTCATACACATCTCTCTTTGCACAGATGTCTTTGTCACCCTTACCATATGTCAGATATACAAATAGTGCTAGTCATCACACACAACACATTGCATCAACTTCTTGGGTTTTTATACACTTGAGTCATAACCACTTAAGGGGGGAGGGGGGGGGGGGGGGGGGGGGGTTTCTTCGTTATTCCACCAATAATATTTCTAAGTACATGTCCATTATCGAACTCCTTACTGAAGCTCCATCTCGCGACATCTCCAATTTGGTGGTTAGGTTAGACTCTCATCCTGTTATTATGCACTTGACTAATCATTATCACATTCACAATCCAATCTTGTTACGTTACTTTTTAAATGTATGAATTTCAGAACGTCAATTCCAGTTTATTACATATGAACACATTCCTAGAGAATTTAATGCATTAGATGATCCATTGATGAATTATGTATTAGATTTGCATTTGTCACATTACTTATAGTTACAAGCATGAGTGTAAAATTTTCATAATAAAAATTTACAAAAAACACAAAACACATACACAATCAAATTTCCGAAACAAAAAAATAAATTAAATAAATAAATAAATAAAATAAATAAATATAATATAAATATATATATATATAATATATATATATATATATATATATATTATATATTATATATATATATATATATATATATATTGTTTCCAGCTTGTAACATCGATAATTCCGAAAACTTGGGTGTTTTAATACAAAAATGTCTCCGCTAAGCCTCACTTTGACACCCGATGGCCATAATATACTCCTACTAAGCCTGCTGCTCATGGTAACATATCACTACTCTAGCTCACCTCATTAGAGGCACCAAAAATTGCTCCAGCACACCCACTGTATGCCATTGCATGTGGATCAGTATCTCTCTCATGGGAAGAGGTGACACACACATGCTCAAACCTTCGAGGGTCCTAACAAATTCACGTAGAATTTGTGTGTAATATCCCTCTTCGACTGCTATTGTAGCCTCTGCTACTACTCCAGCCCTTTATAGTTGATCACCACACCTAACATGGTGAGGCATACCCGCAAGATGAACCCGTTCCACATCTATGTCAAGCAAACACTTAATGTCAAATTTTTTTCACTCATAAAAAATACAAAAAATTGGATCAACTTCAAAATACAAAAGATACTTTTAGCTTGGATCTATCCTCTTACCTAGTGGCCCCCATTGAGTGTTAACTAGAAATATTAGTTCTAGATACTCTGCATAATTCATTGTCGCATATAGATAATCCTCAATTATGGGGATCTAGCCTTTGGGTCACTCAACGAATTCATCATCAAAGAAACGTCTAATCGGTCGCCCTCATGTGTGAGGAGCTAGGACTTCCCAATGGTCCTGTCTAGGCTCACTGGGACTGGCTACACTAAGACTCACTCGAGGCCTCATCATGGGCACTCTCTCTAGTATTAAGGATATGATCAAAGTTCCATACCCAAAATCTCTTTGGGCTTGGGTCTTACATGTTGTCAACTTTTCTTCCACCTAATGAAGGACTCCCTCAACCCAGTTGAACAATTGTGGCTGCAAGCAATCCAATGCCATTAGAACCTGTACTTTTGTAGCCACATGTTGACTCTTATCCCATGATAACTGCATGATCATCCATAGAATAGACCTCAAAGGTCTTGATGCTATCTACATTATTGGAATTTTATTGCTCACTAGCCAACTGCCTTCAGTGCAATGTGTTCAGATCAACTTGACAACAGTCCTTAGATCTTCTCTCCCTCCTGTAAAGTTTACTTGTGCCCCTCTACATGATAAACTAGTGAGGAAATATATATCATCTCGCTCTACTGAAATCTCATGGTCCCAAATCCTGAACAATCCCTATTATTCATCCCACCATTGGATAATCCAACTCAAGAGCTTGTCCTAACTTTTCATCAGGTGAAGTCTGGCATACTTTAGTAGCCCACATCATCTCAAAGCTACCAAACATGTCGAATAATTCAGCATTTGTACTTCCTCTTTGTTATGGTATATTTCTCTCCAAAGACTTATCTTATAAGCTGAATCATTGCATCACACAATCCTTTCATTAGTTTCTAGCTGGAAGAAACCCTATGAAATCAAGAAATTCAAACTATTTTTGCACTTGGCTGGTTAACACAACCCTCGTTTAATAAAAAAGCATTCTAATGCCTTTACTATTCATGGGAAAGGCATTTCACGTGGCCCATGACCTAGGCGACCACATTACCCAGCCAAGCTATTTAGGGCTTGCTCAAAAATGATAAATGTACGAGAAACGAACATAAATTAAGGATTCAAATGCAAGATACAGATCAAGTCTCTTACCTGGAACTGACGAAATGTCGAATGGTCGCCTAAATTGGTCATAATCACTCGGGAAAGTTCTACTCCTTTTTCTCTCCAGAGCTCTCTCACAAACTCCAAACAGTGAAAATGAGGGTCTGTCAGCCTTCTTATAGTCACTTTGGAGCTATGGATCACTTTATATAGTCTCTTAAATTGAAGCTCTTGATTCCTATTTTGGTTTAAACATGCACCATATCATTATTCTGTCAAATTTTACTTATGCTCTGATGATATTTTAGTTTTTTTATGCAGAGTTGACCCAATTTGACTCTAGATAAGCACATTCTTTTTTGGGATTTTTCTTGCTCTTGAAATGAAAAAACCTCGAAGTTAACTTCTTCAGGATCATGAAACTCCTACGAAGAAGATTTGGGAAATTCTTTTTATCTCTTTTTGTCACTCCCTAAAACCTAAAAAAATTTATATCGATTTTTCTTCATCTGACTCGTTAAAATTTTATGAAGATATATCGAGTTTTCTTTGTTTGACTTATTCAAATTTTATGAATATATATCAATTTTTTCTTCATCTGACTTGTTCAAATTTCATCAAGAATATCAAGTTTACTTTCTCTCCTCGTACTCATAACAAAATGAGGTAGACATCTATTGAGCATAGGTTTCTCACTTTATCCGGACTCAATGGAATAACTTACGGAAAATGAACTATGTCAAGTATACTATTAAGCCTTTATCATACCCAATCATCAACCATGATAAAGGTACCCTTGGAGTTTTCTTTACCATCTTTTTAGACTCTCTAAATATGAAAAGACCACCGAGTTTACCTTTCTGGAATCATTAAACTTAATTAGATGGGGAAAAATTTGACAAAATAGTGGCTCAATATTTTTATTTTGAAGGATATTTTAACAACAATACTCTTGCCGCTCCCTTGAACATTACACCCCTTCAACAATTCTCTTTGTTAGCTTCTCTTTGAACCCTACCATCCTATGATTTTAGCCTTGATACCTCCATGTTCCTGCATCCTTGTATCCTAACACTCTTTTTTGTTCCTGAGTCTAAGCTTCTTGGTAACCTTGATGGTGTGCCTTCTATTGTTCAAGGGATTCATGTACTCTTTGCTTCATGTATTGACCATACCATCATATGCCTGAAATTTCCCTTCATCTGTTTTCCCCATTGCTCTAAATCTATCTCCAAAACAATCACTCTTGTTCAGTTTCATGTCAACTAATGTAGGACACCTTATTTCCTACCTTTGACAGATATCTTCCTATTGACTTCAACAACCTATCTAGGAAGAAGATCTAGAAGCATATCAATACCCTAGACCTTGCAATCCTTAGTGGCAGGTTACCCTACATTTTATTGGGGATTTTCATTATTGACTCCCAGTTGAAAAATTGTATTAGTGTTCAATAAAACAAACTTTTAACACTCTCTATACTATACTCGACATCTTGGAGACCCTCATCCTTTTCAGTGGCCATCCTCATGTTTGTTAACAATTTGCATCATTTACTGGTAATAAGATGATTTCTCACATGTTTGACTTCAACTCATTTATTCACACGTGCATAAATATGTCATTCAGAGAGACGGTGACCAAGACCTTGCATAGAGGCTTACATCACTCAACCTTATTTCCTCTCCCAAGTTTCATATATCATTTTCAGAGACAACTCTTTAGATTGATCATATTATGACATAGCTTCCACATTGTGCCTATCAGTGGACATGACAGTCATACCTCTTCTGAGAATCACTCTGATACAACTATTAAGCATGGGAATGCCTAACTTAGGACATGTTTGCATATTTTTAACATATGTTGTGGTTTTCAGGTCTCCTGCAGCTTCAAAGCTCCAATTCTCTCTCTCTCTATTCAATTCACCTAAAGTATTTTGGTCATCATCTTGGTCTCTGACCTCACAGTTTAGGGGCATCTATTATACACCAAATGACTTCCTCATTATCTCAGAGGAGAAGGACACCAGAAAGAGACAGAGGGCATGGTAACACTGTCCATGACATAGCAGGGAGAATTAGTCCCTAGGTTAACACTATGTTTTACCTAAAGGGAAGCATTACTAGATATTTGTGGGATTTTCAAGGTCAAAGCACAAATTGACTAACTGACTCTCCACTTTTCACTCAAATTTTAGCTCGAAAAGTAGGAAAAATCCACCTCATTCCTAACTAAGGATATTACTAATCCTAGCAAAGCTACAAGGGAAAGGAAAGAGAAATAAATTGAGGCAAAATCCAAGCTTTTTCCTCATTGGAACTCATGGAGAAATTGGCAAGGAGAGAGCCTCTCCTCATCTATAAATCAAAGGCTTGACCATTGTAGAAAAGATCAAAATATTGAGATCAATATTGGTATGATGTCGAAGAATTGAGAGAGAGGGAGGGAAAGGAGCTCAGGAGCTAAGGGAAGACTTGATTCAACAACCATGGTTGTAATCATTCTTCTCTCATCAAATAATATAGATCTGCTCCTATTCTGTCTACTTGATGATGTTGAGACTTATTTTCTGTATATGCTGATATGATTTTGATCTTGATAGTCCTCTTAGATGCATGTTAGTTTTATATTCTCTTGTATGTTAATGTTTTTAATCATCAAATTTTATATGTCATGAAGGTTATCTCTTGTCTTGCTACATGTAGGTTTTGTTCCAATAGTGAGAAAATCAGTTCTCCCTTTGTCACATTCAGATATACGATGGAGCTACACTAGAGATTGAGAGGTAACTCATCTCTTTTACTTTGTCGATTCTAGATTAACATGGATATGTGCATGCGTCTTTGAGAAATCGCTGGTCATATAATTGCTTCTGCATTAGGTCCCGGGAGACCTGAGAGGGTTTTTCTATCCATAACCACCCGTGCATTAATCCCTACAATGGTTCTTAGTATGCCCCACTTCACCCTATGGTTGTTGTTGAATCCTGCTCCAAATGGGGCATTGAATTATATAATAATTAACCCCTAGCTAGGTCATGGATAAGTAGAATGATATGATCTCCTTGAGAATGACAAAATATAGATTTTTCAACAAAGAAACAAGTTGTGAAAGGAAAACTCGCATCCAAGGACAAAGGATGTACACTGTAAAATAGGGTTTGATGCAGTATGTCAATGTTTCAGTAACATATGTATTGTATAAGAGGAATATATATGCATCAAGCTCAACAAGTCAAAGGTATCTCCTACTGACTCAATATATGTAAAATAGGCTATAACATTAAGTGTGTTGATTTTTACATAATATTAGTTTGAACAAATATATCCCTTAGTTTGTATAAATATTGGGAAGATTTGTAGGGGAATTTTTTTTTCATAAGGGAAATCGTCTCACAATAGCAAATAGAAGGGATTATCAGGGAAAGAGAAGGAGAGGGATGTAGGAGAGAGACATAGGAGATGAGAGAGAGAGAGAGAGAGAGAGAGAGAGAGAGAGAGAGAGAAAATGGAGGAAGACATGTAATCTAGGTGGATACTAGTGATCACCCACCTATTCCACTGCCTCATAGCATAATTTTCCTATTTTGGCATTTTTTTTATTTTTGGAAACTTTTAGGTGCTAAACTTCAAAAACTGTTTTGTGACCCTAAATGGTGTTTTCTGGTGAAACAAGTTGGAAATAGTCATAGATTACAAATGATAGTAGAAAAATGTACCCCTCAAGTATACCTTTCCAATGCGCTACCATGTGCACCAAACAAAGATCATATGCCAAAGTTACAAGCCCAAGAAGTTGACATTCGAACTTACCCCATTTGAGCCCATAGGCCATTGCCACTTGATCTTCTAGGGTTATGTTTTTGGATGTTTATGGTTTCTCATTGCTTCATTATGATAAAAAGGTCTTCGAGCCTCATTATGACATAGTTCATGTGGGTGCATAACTATCACATCTCTTCTTAGAGATAAACTATTATCGTTCTAGCTAATTTTCTTTCATTCTGCACGCATATAGTTTCAAAATTTTCCATTTATTAATTGAATTAAAATTTCACTATACCATTTTATTTTTTCTTATAAATTTGTATTTCATTTTGTTACTTTCGTAAATTTGTACCAACATGGGGGAAAGAGAGAATGGGGATGGATAGAGTAATCGAGAAGGAAAAGAAAAAGACGGATAGGGTATAGGGAAATAGAGAGAGAAAGATATAGGAAGAGGGCTAGGGAGAGGGGGGAATATAGAAAGGGATATGGAAATGGATAGAGAGAGGGAACCTTAGGAGGATAGAGAGAGATAGTAGGAAGATAGGGAGAGAGGGTGGGAGTAAGAAAAAGGGAGAGAAAAACAAAGGAGGGAGAAAGAGTTGGCAAGGATGTTGAGGCAACGGGGAGAAAAAAAGGTGTCAATTATATTAACACCTATGCATTATCAAAACACATGCACATTATTGAAAAACATGTATTTTATTTTAATGTGAAAGTGTTACTAAATTCGAAAACATTGGCAGGATCATTTTTTCCCAACTATGTGGTGGAGAAAGTGGTGGTTTTGATTTTAGTTTTGGATTGATAAACAACTTGGTTTGGTATACATAACCAAAACACATCCACCTTTACAACTTCTTGATTTTCAATCTTGTTTTGTATATATTGCATGCATTCATTACTAATGAAATTGCACACACTTAGAGATATGTGCAAAAATTATAATTGTATAAATTTTTGATAAATTAATTATTTTCACTATAACTATTTATTGGTAGACATATTTTGAAATAGGAAAAGAACCACAAGACCTACACCTAATATATATATATATATATATATAATATATATATATATATATATTATTATATATATTTATATATTATATATATATATATATATATATATATATATATTATATATTATATATATATCTATATCTATATATATATCTAATATATATATATATATATATATATATATATATATAATATATATATATATATATATATATATATAGTATATATATAAACAACCTAGATCCATCTTAACTCCAATCTACCAAGCACCAAGAGGGATAAAATATCTTTTCACTTTAAAAGAGGTGTGCATATCTCTATAGTTAAGATGGATCTAGGCTAGTTTAATTTCATTCTTTAAACAAGCCATATTGCACATACCATGGCCCAAAACAATGGGTTCTAAATAACATGGGTCAGTACCATGGGTCATTTTTACTTTTGTAAGGTTATTTCTATTTTTATTATCTCGTAAGGCATTCCTCTTTGATAAGAACTCCCCAGATTCCACTCTACACCAGTCTGCACCGTAGGATTGCATGTTAGATGATTGAAGAATACTGTGTCGTTAGATTGATAAATTTTCAACTGTTTGAAATTGATATAGTTTCAAAAACATGCCACATAACCCTCGATGATGATGAGACAGCTCAGATTCCTAGATGTAGGACTCCAGTGAAAATGAGTTATTTTAAAGTGATCGATACAATGCGTGGGGCACTAATTCATTTACAAATGTAAATACTATCCATGTCATTTCCCATTCCACAGGGTGTTCAAAATCAAAACTACAATTCGAAAAGCGTAAATATGACAGAGACGAACAAAACCACAAGGTCATAATCCTTTTGAACTCGAAGGTACTCGAACACACTGGTTTTCCCATTTCTTGTAGCATACAACTTCTCATCCTCAATTTAACCTCCTTATTGAACTCATAGAGTAGTGGGTGTGAACATAGGCGTAGGCAGAGAGACAATCTAGTGCATTAATGGAATCCATGTAAGGGTAGAAATAAAGTGGAGTCATATTGGTGGCCATAGACGAGATCGTGATGAGCATCAGCACTATCCATTGGGTTCTTAACAACGTGTTTGCATTAGATGATAAAATCATCCTCATTCATGCTTAGTGCTCTCCAATTTCCTATTTCACAACTGGAATCTTGGGTTAGTCTTTTAAGGGTTTTTTTCGCTACTTATTAGCTTTATTTTTGTTTAATAGAGTGTTAATCTGGTGGGAATTGAACCAGGTGGACAGGATAATAGCGACTCTTGGCTATCACCCTTGCTACACCCATTTAACTAGCTGACTGTTATGAGTCTATTATGAAAATTGGTAGGATGAAATTCATAGTAAAATTATATAAGACTCTTAAATTTATTGATGGAAAGAATTTTAATATTTTAGGCCACAGAAAGAAGTGGAATGAGCGTTTTGTTGATTCATCTTTGAGATTGTAATGGAATTTCAATGTGAAGTGTTTTGTTCTGTTTTGGGTTTGGTGGAGTCAGAGTTTTGATTATAGTTTGGTGTGGGCAAGGTTGATGGTGTCAACAGATATGTTGCAAAGAAGTCTATAGAGAAGATTTTGGCCAAAGAAAGGGAAATATGCAAAGCCAAAAATCTAATATCTACTCATGTTGAGAAATGTATTTAAAGAAGTTGGTGTGAAATAGATTGTTGGATTTGTTCTAGATTTTAAATTTTTTTGATGTTCAGTTGAATGGCAATATTGGAATTTAAGAAATGCAACCTTGATCATTGTGATCTTGGGATGCATACTAAAATTGGTTCAAATTGGACTTACACAAAAAAATTCAAAACCCATCTTTCAACAAGACATTGGTTCAACTTGGACTTATGATAGGTGCCTATATGAGTATTTTAGAATTTATTGACACGTTTAACTTCAAGCACGTTCTATACATGAAGGTCTTGTCTCATTTTAGTTAAGATTGCAAACTTTAAGAGGGGATCCTTTAGTAGATCATCTTTATTTTATTAGGATTCACATAAGTGTCTTTCATTGACCACACAAATGGAATTTTGGAGGTGTTTTAAAGCGATCAATACAATGCGCGGGGCACTAATTCATTTACAAATTCAAATAAATACTAACTTGATGTTGAACCACACTTGATGGTTCGAAACGCGTCAACAAATGAATTTTGATTTGATTTTTCCAAAAACTCTTTTTTCAATACTAACCATGTTGTTTCCCATTCCACTTAGTGTTCAAAATCAAAACTACAATTCAAAAAGCATAAATATGACAAAGATTAACAAATCCACAAGGACATAATCCTTTTGAACTTGAAGGTACTCAAACACACTGGTTTTACCATTTCTTGTAACATACAAGTTGTCATCCTCAATTTAACCTCTTTATTGAACTCATAGTGTAGTGGGTGTGAAGATAGGTCTAGGTTGAGAGAAAAAATAATGCATTAATGGAATCCATGTAGGAGTAGAAGTAAAGAGAAGTCATATTGGTGGCCATAGATGAGATTGTGATGAGCATCAACGCTCTCCATTGGGCTCTTAACAACCTATTTGCATCAGATGACAGAATCATCTTGATTCGTGCTCAATGCTCTCCAATTTCCTATTTTGCAACTGGAAGCTCAGGTTAGTCTCTTTATGGGTTTTTTGGCTGCTTATTAGCTTTATTTTTTTTAGTATACTGTCAATCTGGTGCGACTGGAACCAGGTGGAGAGGATAATAGTGACTCTTCCCTACCACCGTTGCTACATCCATTTTACTAGTCATTTTTTATGAGTTCGTTATGAAAATTGGTAGGATGTAATTCACAGTAAAATTATATAGGACTCTTGAATTTATTGATGGAAAGGCTTTTAATATTTTAGACCACAGAAAGAAGTGGAATGAGTGTTTTGTTGATTCATCTTTGGGCTTGTAATGGAATTTCAATGTGAATTGTTTTGTTCTATTTTGGGTTTGGTGGAGTCAGAGTTCTGATTGCAATTTGTTCTGCGTAGGGCTGATGGTGCAAACAGATGTGTTGTAAATGTTGGAAAATGATATCAAGAAGTCTATAGAGAATATTTTGTCCAAAGAAAGGGAAATATGCAAAGCCAAAAGTATGAGATCTACTCATGTTGTAGAATACATTTAAAGAAGTTTGTGTGAAATAGATTGTTGGGCTTATTCCACATTTTAAATTGTTTTGATCTTTAGTTGAATGGAAATATTGGGATTCAAGAAATGCAACCTTGACCATTGTAATATTGGGACGCATACTAAACCTAGTTCAAATTGGACTTACACAAAAAATTCAAAACCCATCTTTCAGCGAGGTACTATTTCAACTTGGACTTATGATAGGTGCCTCTATGAATATTTTAGAATTTATTGACACATTTAACTTCAAGCAAATTCTATACATGAAGTTCTTGTCTCATTTTAGTTAGGATTGCAAATTTTAAGAGGAAGATCCTTTAGTATACCAACTCTATTTTATTAGGATTCACATAGGCATCTTTCATTAACCACAAATGGAATTTTTCATCTTTTCCATTCTTATTCACGTTGTAGTTTCATAATAGAAAACGTTATATTTTTTTTCCACTATTCTAGGTGACTCTAGAAACTAAGATTTAGATTGGACAATCTAGGGATGTCATATGAAATTCTTCCAAAAAGTACAATCCTGACATGCTAGTGTTAGTTAGTCATGGATATGGAGCCCTTAAGAGGTATTGTTTTCCAAATTTCCCCCATTTGCAACTGTAAGAAGTGAAATGAAAAATAAGCATTTTTACTGATATGCATGATTTCTAAATGATTCATACCATTGTTGTTTTAAAAAACAAGCATTTTTCTTTTAGGTTTATAGTAGGGTTTTATTTTGTAAAAATGGTAACTATATTTTGAGGTTTCTATTAGGTTTTTATTTTTGCAATATAGCACTTATTTAAGTAGATGATATTGGATTATGTAGGGTGGTTCTTGCCAGTGTGAGTGACAATTGTGTTCACCATGTACAATGCCCTTTTATTGTGGTGAAACCCAAGAAGGAGTAGGCTCATTTATTTCTTTTAGCCTAGTGCCACCTATGTGATTTAATTCATCTTATAATTTCCCTTTATTTTTTATATAAGAAACAAATATTACATTTAACTGAAATTTTCTAAGACATGGTCTAGGAATTTCAATAGTCATAATATATGTTGGTGATTTTCATTATTCTTTCTAAAGATTAAAAATTTATTCTATTTTTAGGCACGGTTGTATCAAATGATTTAAATATGATGTATATATTATGATTGCATGAATTGATATTTCATTTGAATCATTCCTACCCTTACACCTTTTTGTGTGGCCCATCATATTTATCTTTAACATACATTCTGCTCATTGGGATTATTTAGGCAAAAACAATTTACAAGATGGAATATTAAGGAAGATTTATATGGGATGGAGTTTTGACCAATTATCAATTAATAACTGAAGAAACGAAATGCCCCAAGAGAGAATCTTAGAGTACGTCATGGTTTGATACATGAAAGATCACAATGAAACTTTGAAGAATAAATGGAATAAAAGAGAGCTAGAGGTGAGTTAAAGAGTTCTATAAATCCTAGAAATGGAAGATAAGTGATTTTTGTTGGGTCGTGCAAATTTACCTTTGATTACATTATATTTTTCCTCCTTTTTATACATTTGTGCCATGATGTAATAATATTTTGATAGAATTTTGATATAAAGTGAACTAAAACACTTTTGATATGATTTGCGTATCAAAACTAAATTTTGTTTCTTTTTATGCAAAGATTAGCGAATGGGACTATTGTTGTTCAATCTATTGAACAGCAAACGCTAAACAAGGAGTAAAGAGTGTGTCTTGTGTGGTCAGGTTGAGAAGTGAATTAGAAGGATCAGTGCAGGATGGAAGATTGTTCTGATAATAGCATGTGGTTGTGAATTCCTCAGGATCTCCTAATCATAAGGAATCACAATTATATCTTTTCCTCTTTGAATATAAGAGGGGAAAACAAATAGAATAGAAAGACTTTTTCCTTTTTCCTCGACTGTAATTTTAAGAGACAGAGTGTTATTCTAAAGAACCATCGTTACTGTAATGACATTTAGAGATAATGAGTAATATATAATTTGTGTTTCATTTTGCTTGCAATATTCTAAGTAACTAGGCAGTAATCACTGATGGCTTGGGCCCGGTCACTAGTCTAATTACTTTGTTTTATAGTTTTATGATTGATCTATTTGATATATAAATCACTGGTGTTGAGTTTTTCTGTTCCGCACATTATTTCATATTTCTGTTGATTGGTTTCATTTATTTATGTCGTAGATTGATTTAATTATTAGATAAGAATTATTTCCTATTAATGGAGAGCTAGAGTATTATTGGTTAGATCATGTGTATTATTGTTATGCTGAAGTTTCTATTCAGTTGAAAGAGCTATGTTACCTCTACAGTGCACTTGGTTGATGTGCTTATGGCTTGTAATTGCAATTAGAGATTTTTGATTGAGATCGAGTTTTGATGCCTGAATAGTTTAATTTATTTGAAGTTACAAGTTTGGTAGTTTATGGTTTGATCCGTTTACTCTTGTATTGAAATCAATAAGTTATTTTAGAGCATTACTCTATGTAGATCCAATGATTTCCATCACTTGCACATACTATATACACTCTTGAAATAAAAAGGCTTACCGAGGTCGATAATTAATGTGAGGCATTTAGGAGTTATAAAAGACATCTTATATGTGCCCAACATCTTGACGTCGTTTCTAGGGAGAGTGTTTCTATTTCACAGAAGGTGATGTATGTTTGATATTTGTTTGGTGTGAAAGAATTGGTTATTAAAAATGGAAGGTAAGAACTTGCGTACGAGGAAGTAAAGTGCTTGCTCCTTTGGAAACTTTTCAACACAATTGCATAGGAATTGAAGTAGAAATAAATGTTTGATGTTTGTTTGCCATGAAATAATTGGCTACTAAAAATGGAAGGTAAGAACCTGCATACGAGCAAGTAAAGTGCTTGCTCCTTTGCCTGCTTTTCAACAAAATTGTGTAGGAATTGAAGTAGAAATAAATGTTTGTATTTCTATATGAATAACTAAGAAGAAAAGAGTAGAAAAAGATATAATTCCTCCACCCAGATCTAAAAAATACAAGGGACCTGTGACCCTTGGACGATCAACCTTCATTGATGAAATCATAAGAAAAGCTGAGTCTCAGTCATCAGTAGGACCCCAAACTTTCTCTACAAGAAATCCTATTGTAACCCTTCAGGCCACAGGATCACCATCTGTAGCTGATGATGAGATTAACAGCAAGACTGAAGGGTCTGAATAGTGTTTTCAAAACATTGAAAATTTGCAGCTTATCCCTTTACAAGAAGGGAATTCTTGCAATATCCATGAAGGAGAAGGAGAAATAGGTAGTGCTGAAATGATTGAATCATTAAAACCCAAATCTCCTGAAGTAGCAGTTGAACAGAGGACACCCAGTGTTCCAGACCTAGTGATGTTAAAATCATTCTAAAAGTCTCTTCTGAATTTCCCAAGAACAAATCTCCAACCCCAGAAATCCCTGAAGGATATTGGCACATTTTTTACCAAATGGCTCATAATCAGCAACAGCCTTGGACCTCTACATTACAATACCCTATTGTTGATATAGCTGTCAATGCTCCAATGAAATCTATTCCATTACAGAATATTTCTACCTTCCATGGGCTAACTTCAGAGGATCCTGATGCATTCCTTTTTGACTTTGATGTTTTATGTAGGGGATATGATTACATTACCGACCCCCAGAAGCTGAAACTGTTCCCCTCTACTCTGAAGGGAGCAACTTTGAATTGCTTTATGGGGCTTGGTGGAGGTACCATAGCTGACTAGGAACAAATGAAAACAACCTTTCTAAAAAAATACCAAGATTATTGCCGAACAAGAGAACTGAAGGACGAAATATTTCAAATGGTAGCTAAGACTAATGAGACTTTTGAAGAATATGTAGAACATTTTCAATATAATCTACAAAGATCTCCTTATGCAAATTTGCCTCCTGAAGTTCTTAAAACTAGGATGATCAAAGGTATGAAAGACCAATGGGTAGAAAAATTGAATTTAATGGGGAAGGATTATATTTATCAAGAAGATTATAATGATATTATACAATTGTGCATCAGGTGCTCCAAAGGTAGTACAAGGCTGAAACCAACCGGACGTGATGCGATCACCAGAGATAGCAGAGCCTTAGGAGGAAGCATTACACGAGTTGAAATTGGCAATCTGCTAGAAGATTTCAAGGCTGCTATCTTGGGGACCCCAGTGACAGAATTAGATATCATGCAAGCTGAACAAAAGTAGGCCGAAGCAAAGTAGAATCTAGATATTTTTTGTCCATTTTGCAGAAAGAAACACAATCATAGAGAATGTCTGTTAGATATGATACAAACATGTGCCATTTGCACTAAGGATCATGCTATAGAAAGTTTTCCATCGGTTCCTGGATTAAAAGCAGTTTTCAACGAAGCAGAAGAGGAAGTGGAACCAGCATATCTTCTGAATCAGCACTGTCAATGATAAGCACGTCTGACAGGTATGCATACAAAACTATCTTCGTTCTTTCCTTCTTTGCAATTTAATTCTTAGCAGTATTCAGGGGCAACATGGAAGAACCAGCCACCTTTCTCTACTTAGCCACTTAGCCACCTCAAGCATTTCCTATGCCACCATGGCCCAACCAATCAAATTCAAACAATAATTGGCCAAATTCCTCTTACCGTCCACCATTTTGGCAGAACACCCCCTATTCCTCTCAATCGTCTCCTTCTACCTCATAAAATCAGAACTGGCAACCAAATTCGCAACGATCTGCAAACTAGCCCATGGGAATAGCTCCTCTGCCTCAACCAACCTTACCAACACCTTACATGTTGCAGCAAAATCCTCAACCTAATATACGGGCACAACTCCCAGCTCAACCAAATTTGAATCCTAACAACAAATTGATCCATTTAGTACAAATTATTGAGTTTTGACCCTAAAGTTGAGTCGAGAGAATGTAATGAACTTAAGTTAAGATATGGACATGTAATTGCTCCAGATGAGGACAAAGTTTTGCAACCTGAAGTTAAAGAAAGGCATCTGAATAAGCCTTTGACTATAGATAACCAACAAACAAAAGAGGGACAAGATAAAGTTAGGCAGAAAGATCCCGAACAAATCATAATTACTTCTCCACCATTCCCAAAAAGATTGATAATACCTTGACCAATTGAATATCCTGACTTTGATCTTCAGGGTGAACTCAAAAATCTCTGTATAAAAATACCCCTCCTCCAGGCCATTCAAGATATTCTGATATATACTAAAACCATTAAAGAGTTGTGTGCAAAGAAGTCTGTAAGGAAAACAAAAATAACACCAACTGTCCATGTCATCAGAACTTTGTCTAATTTGTTACTAGGTAAAGAGACACCTGTAAGATATGAAGACTCAGGGAATCCCATTGTCATAGTCCAAATAAATGGCCGCTCTTTTCCCAATACTTTAGTTGACTTAGGGGTAGCCATTAACATTCTTACAATAGAAACTTGCGAAGTGCTTTGGATCATAGCCTTAGAACCAACCAATACTGGTGAGCATGAGTATTGTAGCAATAATGCTGCAACTCCTGGGCTACCTACTTTACTCTTATTAACCCGATAGTTCGTAACAAACTTGGAAGCAATGGTGCTGTATGCACAAGTACTAGTTCTTACTGCAGGTTGTCACTTAGTCAGTCGACGCAAGATCACTATGAGCTCAAGAAAACTTCTATGGATTCTAGAAGAAGCTCTATATGTGATGAAAGGAGATAAAGACTTATCTACAGATACTACTCTAACTGTAGAAAGGAGAAAGACTGAAATGTAAAGCAAACCATGTAAATCCTAATTAACCAACTAATCCTACTTTTGCATAAAGCACTATGAAAACCATGAAAAGAATTCCATTACCTACTCAAGGAAGTAAAAGACATCTAACTAACCTATTTCTGGAAGTAAATGAGAAAAAAACATATTTTTGATGTGTATGTATTTTTATGTTAATTTGTCATTCATGTAATTTATTTGTTTGTGAATGTGGCAACGAATAGGTGGTTTTAAAGGGCGGTTTTGGGTCTTGAGAGGATGTAGGATGGTGTGGATCGGTCCTAGGAGGTCTTAGGTGGCCTTCTAGAGGCTTTTTCCACATTCGGCCTTCAAAAGAAAGCCTACAGGAAAATCTACAAGATGACACAGGAAATCTACAGGAGGAAGAAACAATGTTCTACAAGAGGCCTACATGAGGCCGAGAGCAGTTTTCACTATTTTGAAGGTGTGAGAGTTGGTGGAAAAGGTGGATTAAGGTTGGAATGAAGTGCTAGGGCACCTCAGGTCTACCAAGAATCATTAGGAGAGAGAAGGATGATAGGATTTGCTCAAGGAGAGAGGAAGAAATTCTATGGAAAATGCAAGAAAGTAAGGTAGAAGAGGGGAGACTTGGGCGACCTGTAGGGCTGGACCAGATGGAGGATGGGATGGCTGGTAGGATGACCTACTACTAGGAGATGTCTATTGCATAAACAACTGACAATCAACCAATGAGATTAAGAAAGCAATGAAATAAGTGCATCTAGAAAAACAAAGTTTTTCATCAAACTAGTCTAAACTATGATCTATGAAAGGAAATGCTGATAACTGCTGCAAGAAAGGAAAGCATGAAAGAAGAATATTTTAAACTGAGGAGTAAGCATGATGAATAAGTTCTGAAGCAAAGAAAAACTAAACTATTAACCACTAAAATGTTGCAGACACTAAAAGTCCTATGAATGAGGAAAATCTATGTTTTTGGGGCAGTAAGAGGGTCTTTGCCTCAAATCATGGTCCCAAAGGGAGGAAGAGAGGCCAAGGCACTGTTGCTAGCCTTTTAAATATTTTCTTTACCACTACTTAACCTACTATAGAAAATAAAAATGGAAGCAAACTATTGAATCATCAAAAGAAACCTATTCTTGACCATAAAGGAAATTCATCTAACAGCAACCTAATATAAGAACTGAAATAAAACATACAAATACAACTAAAGAGGAGGTTGGATACTTGGATTGGGCCCTAACCCAAGAGCTTCAGCCCTCTGAGGTAACTCAATGCTAACTCAAAAAGGATTCCATCTTTATTTCAAAAGCAATAACAAGATTACATGGAACTATCAAAATAATAAGCTTGAAGTTAACCAGAGTTTACATAAGCAAAAGTAAAACAAAAATACAACAAAAATCTGACAAAAATCTAACCCTAGTGAGGCCCTAGGCCTTTGTACTTATACAAATGAAGCTACCAATAGGTTCCTTAAAATCAGGGAGGCTTGGCTCCCAAAAATTGAGATAATCATCAGTCATCCTTCACTTGCTCGGCTGCCTTCTAGTGCATGACTTGGCTGCTTGTACTCCAAGATGAATGAAGGGGAATTCGAGGTGAGGAGTAATAAATGACAGTGATTCCCTCCTATAAGTCCTCTCCTTTGTCTACTTCGTGTTATTGCTGGCATTTGTCCACTAGATCCTTGACTTTGACCTCAAAATTCATCAATAATTTGCATTAAACACATATTAGACCACATGGCATCATAATTAACTCAACTCACTCTATAAGCATGAATATAATTAGAAAATCATACAATAAGCTAAGAGAATGGTTGATTTGACTAGGTTAGGAGATAAAATGAGCCTATATAATTACCCATTTATGAGGCTCATCAACAACATTGCTGGAACTTATTGACCATTCGGTCATTAGGCTAGAAGGAACATTACAAGATGTGATGGTTTTTATGTACTCTTGGGATATCTGACAGATTTTTTGATTGTTAGCCCCAGAAATAAGCTAGATGGACATCCCTTAATACTCGGAAGGCCTTGGCTAGCAACAGTTGATGCTTATATAGGCTTCTGAACAAGAAGTATGACCATAACTAGAGGAAATGTTGTTAAGAATCTAGCCTTATACCCTCTTGCTCAGCCAAGCCTGACTATTGCAAAAATGCGGAAACAACTAGTAGCATATTTAAAAGAAAATATTCGTTCATCGTTGACTATGGAAGATGCACTTGAATTCAAAAATCAAACAGAAGATGATTTCATTAACACCTTTGTCAATCACCCTACTACAGAATCTAATTTCAGATGTCACATGTGTTGGAAATAATACTGAGAAGGGGGGTGAATCAGTATTATCACATCAATAAAACTTTTTTTGTTTCCATATTTAGATTCATATATGCTACTTCCACAACTTCTTATGATTCAGTTAGTTGATCCTTAATGAGTGCATTAGAACATTATCAACCATATTAATAGTAAACAGGTGTAGTAAAATAGAATAGATCATCACACATAAGCCACACACATGAACACCATGATATAAGGTGGAAAGCCAATGTGGGTGAAAACCACCTGCTGCAATATGTCTCTATCTTCTTTCAATTATAAACTTCTTTTTATAATTGTACTGGTGCAGTCTTTTACGAGTACATAGGTTGTAACCTGCAGAGAGCTACAACCCTCTCTTGTTTTCCAGACTCTCTTGGAAGGGAGCTACAACCCCCTTAGCTCTTGCACTAGCCAAGATACTAGTAACTAGGTGTTGGCCTACAGAAGGCTACAACCTTCTCTTTCTTCCAGGGACCACGTTTCATAATTTTTTTAGACTGGATCCATGAACATCAATCAATCATCAAGAATTTCTGCATCAAACAATCCTTTTCACCAATTAGCACTGAATCAAGTAGACACTTCTCTGACAGCTGTATCCAAATCACAGTAACTGTAACCACACACCAAATCTAAACCCAGAACAAAAAATACTATCATTCAATCTTAAAGATTAAGACCCATCAATAGAACTTATCCTTCTCCTTGCACTCAGGTTCCTTCTTTATTCAGATCCAGATTTGCACCATAACCCAATCATAGTATTCCAGATCTAGCACTTTATCAGATATTCAATAACAATTCAGATGATGCTTTGCCAAATGATCTCCTTCCCCTTTTATAGTCTTACGCCTTTCACAATACCACGGTCCAAAACCATAATAACACAATACCATGGACCCAATACTTGGGATCAACACTTTTGGATGCAATACCACGGACCAAAACCATAGGATCAAAAAAACTGTCGGACCAATACCATGAACCAACCATGAAAGTGCATGAGCTTTTCTCCAAATAAACTTTTTCTCGACATAAAAGTGCGTGAAATTTTCTCCACATGAAATAAAAATTTTCTCCACATAAAATTGCATGAATTTTTTTTTCTACATGAAATAAACTTTTCTCCACAAAAGTTCATGAACTTTTTCTCCACATGAAATAAACTTTTTCTCCGCATAAAAGTGTGTGAACTTTTATCCACATGAAATAAACGTTTCTCCGCATAAAAGTGCGTGAACTTTGCTGCACTATAATTTATCATCTGAGATGAGTGGGTTGCCATCAAGTACAACATATGTATCATAATTCCAACAATATCCCCCTTTGGACTTGATGGAAACAACAACCAATCACTCTCCCCCTTTGACATCAAGGGCAAAGGGAAAACCAAGATAATCTCTTTCCTAGAGAAACATTCTTCTGCCCATACTCCCCCTGAGTACCTGCTCAAATCTCTGCTCTGCTGAAGTGTGCTATTCATGCTCCCCCTAACTATAAGCAAGCTCATTCATATCAGCAACCCTGATTTCCTTCTATTCTTTCTCTGCCTTCGTTCCACCTGAAACCAACAACAGCTATGAACTAGAACCAAAAGCTTCTAAGATAATGCCAACAAATGCATCATTAGAAGTTTATCTGCTCCCCCTGAACCCTTGTGCAGATGGTCTCTGTCAGACCCATATCAGACTATCTTCAACCAGAGCCTGTCCCTACTGATATCCATCAAGCCTCCATATACGCGACTATCTCTGACAAACTGGCGTATGTACGTAGATCCTCCTCAAGCAACTCGCGCACACCCATTTTGCTCTAAAATAGACAGGTTTTAACAGCAAGATGATGCATCAACTACTCCCAGCTTTTTCCTGAGGTATTCAAAGGTCTCCCTGGCAAGGGTTTGGTGAGAATATCAGCAACTTATTCCTTAGAAGGAACATACTCCAACTTGACCTTTTGTTCAATCACTTGTTCCTTGAGAAAGTGATACTTGATCGGTATTGTGCTTGGTCTTTGAATGCATGACTGGGTTCTTTGAAATGCTGATTGCACTTGTATTATCACATAAGATGGAGATAGGTGGTGTACAAGTGATCTGAAAATCCTGCAAGGTTTGCATCATCCAAAAGAGT
>APFE030514804.1:108002-124135 GCA_000404065.3 Pinus taeda
ACCTTTTCATTTTTAAAGAGTCGAGAAAAGGACGAAAAGATGACTCTAGTCTCCTTCGATTGTTTAATGAGCACGAAGTGACAAGCTGCTCACTTACACCTTTTCTTTTAGAGAGTCTGAAAAGGATCAAAAGCTGACTACTTCGGAAATCTAGGTAAAAGGGTGTGCCAAACAATCCGTAAAACTGCTTATACACCTTGGCGATCAGATGAACACCAAGGACTTCCCGTATTGCAGTCAATCTTCCCGAATGCTGTGTTCAGTGCATTACGGTTTGTATGGCGGCAGACTCGGCTTCCTATGGATCAAAGGTTGCAAGCCTATAAGGGTCTCCCAATATATACTCGACGGTACTTGGGAGCACAATCCGTACTGGCACCTACCATTTCACCGTGGAGGAATCGCCCAACCACTCAACGATAAACTACCAGGTTTAACGACGCTGGAACATGTCTCTAACCTAGACCTCTAGAATGTGAGCGTTAAGTTTCAATGCGTTGTTAGGTTCATTGAATTCATTTTATGGTTTATCTTTGATTAAGTATCAGTTTCCGGTCTTACCGTATGTGATCTCTTGAAATGTCCTACATGCAACTACATGCGAAAATTGTATTCGTTTCGTTGGATGAATTCTAGCTACGGGAGAGTTGAGATTTTCATACAAACAAAACGAGCACACAAATCCTAATGCGGCTAATAACAAAAGGGAAAATCTTTTTCATTTTCTTTTTAAAAGAAAAAAATTAACATAAGAATGCTAATTAATGAAAAGCAAAAAATCTTTTTTCTTTTCTCTAAAAATAGTATGATGTACTCAACCAGATTTCAAGAGACATGCACAACCAGATAATTCATTCAAAAGAATCTATAACCAGATTTGAAAAATGAACAATAACTCGACAAAGCAAAGAAAAATCAAGATCTTCAAAGAACTGTGTAATCTAAGTCCTAATGAATTCAAGTAAAAACAAGCAAGCTAAAAGTGAGTCACTTGCAGCATGAAATGCAAAACTCATATAACTACCAGAAGAATGTGGAAATCAATTGATAAAATGACTGGATCAGTCAATCACAAATCCAATAGAAGGCTCGACAACAAAGCCACAAGGGCCAAGATGTAAAATCGATGGAAAACGGCGAACAACTGAAGAATGGAAAGAACCACCAGCCAAATAACAGTCCAACAAACTTCCAGGAGGTATAAAAAGAGCAAAAAGACACAGATCCAAGCTTGAAAGACTGACAAATAGGCTAATTTAAAAAATTAACCAGTGTGGCGCGACTGTAAGTCTGCAACTCGCGGTAGACATAGATTGGCGCGAGTTGTCTGAGAGCAACAAGCGCCAATCAGCGCGACTGTCTGAAAGAAAAATGCGCTAATGAAGTTTACCAGGCAGAAAAAACAAAACGGATAGACCCAGGCTTGGTTTACAGTGTCTAAAAAGAGCCAGCAAGTAAAAATAGCAAGAACTTTAACCCAGAAAACTATTCAGACCAATAAACGAGAGAAAAATTGACATGCAAAGCAAGATTGCAATTGTTCAGTTTGTAAACTAAATCGGAGGTCGACTGAAGTGGCGTTGATCTACTTCACTTCTGCGTAGCAGGAGTGTTTCGAAGGCTACCTGGCCACTCTTCAGACTCCGTCTAGAATTTACAGATCGAACAATACAAAAACAATCAACAAGTTGATCCCCAACGGAGTCGCCAAATTGTTGTATTGGTAAATCCCCTCTGCGGACAGAGGCGATCCCACTTGCCCAACACGGGTCTAGCAACAATCACACACGCAACATGCAAGTTCCTAATTGCATAAATCGAAAGATCGATCAGAATGATCTACCTGGAATCCAACGCTATTTGTTGTAGAAGAAATGCCGCTCCCGTCCTTTAGCTTTGGCTGGTCACAATCCTTACGCTCCACGTAAACGGACACCTGCACAAACAAAGAACAATACAAACACAAGCATAAAATCCAGTGTATGCAATTATATATCGGTCAGACAAGATATAACTCAGATATCATCAGAAGACACATGAGTAGAACCATAATGATAGTCATTCATTAATCAATAAAAGAAGAGAAAGATTACAACCAAAGAGGTCTAATGTTGAACCTCCTCTGACTAGGTTAGTAGCTAAATACGCCTTGCAAAGTGACCTCTTCTCTCTCAATATTTTGGCAGCATAACTCCTCTATAGCTCTCAATTCTCACTATCAATCCAGCATAATCTCAGCACTCACCTTAGCTCTGGCAAAAACTAGTTGGTTTAATGCAGGGTGACAGTCATTTATAGATGGAGGAGGAGGAAGTATGCATTGTATCCGGACACCTACTAAAGATTTGGCATTGTCCCAGAATAGCCACTGAACTGGGTTGTCATGGATAAAAAAGACGACACTCGACCATTTCCATGGGATTTTTCCCAAAGAACTGCATGAGCAATGGAGGAAAAAACACTTCAGTGCGCGCTGGCCAAAAATCATGACCAAATTTGGGTGGCGCGGGCTTTGTTCTGTGACAGAGCATCCATGGGCACACCCTCTTTGGAGGAACTGAGACATTGGCGCGGGTAATACACTGTAGACCCACGCTAATGGAAAAAGGGCACTTTTTTGGGCTGATATGCAAAAGGTGTCTTCAGGGAGTTTGAAGTTCATACTTAGGAGAATCCAATGCAAGTGTTTTTAAGTTGTGTCACTGGTCACAGGTCCATAAATGCGTCCTCCTATGTGCAAAAGCAAGGGTAATAGGGACGGTGACCAACGGTGGAAAATTACTGCATAACAGGAACCCCACCATGCAAGTTTTAGTTGCAGAAGGCAATCCTTCAGCAACTTCATCTTTATAAAATTTATTTCTTCTCTGTAAAATATGTAAATATGATTGCTGGTTTTATTTTTTTATTTTTTTCTTTTTCTCTGCCTATTTTGTTGTTCAGTTAATTGAACAATTGTTGCTCAATCTATTGAACAATCGTTGTTCAAACCAATTGAACAACACTTTATTTTTGGTGTGATTTTGTTGTTCAATCCAATCGAACAATACTTTCTTTCTTTTTTTCTGACGTTTTATTGTTCAGTTAATTGAACAACTGTTGTTCAATCTATTGAACATCACTTTCTTTTTAGCGTTGTTTTGTTGTTCAATTAATTGAACAGTCGTTGTTCAATCTATTGAACAACACTTTCTTTTTTGTGTGATTTTGTTGTTCAGTTAATTGAATAGCTATTGTTCAATCTATTGAACAACCGCTATTCAATCCAATTAAACAACACTTTCTTTTTTTAACTCATTTTGTTGTCCAGTTAATTAAACATCTGTTTTTCAATCTATTGAACAGCCATTGTTCAATCTATTAAACATCGCTTTCCTTCTTGTATGATTTTGTTGTTTAGTTAATTTAACAGTTGTTGTTCAATATACTGAATAGACATTCTTCAATTCAATTGAACATCACTTTTTTGGCTTTATTTTGTTGTTCAGTTAATTTAACAGCTTTTGTTCAGTCTATTGAATAGACACTGTTCAATCCAATTGAACAACACTTTTTTGGCGTTGTTTTGTTGTTCAGTTAATTGAACAACTGTTGTTCAATCTATTGAACAGCCAGTGTTCAATCCAATTGAACAACTCTTTCTTTTTTGGCATGTTTTGTTGTTCATTCAATTGAACAACTATTGTTCAAACAACTGAACAACACTTTTTCTCTTTGTGGTTATTGTTGTTCAAACAATTGAACAACACTTTTTGCATATTTGTTGTTTAATTCATTGAATAGCTATTGTTCAATTCCAATTGAACAACAAAATTTTTCTTTTGTGTGATTGCTCTTCACTTGTTTGAATGATTGATGTTCACTCAAATGCTCAGCCCCATTTTTATTTTGTTTTTCATTTTGTTTTGTTTTCATGGCATGAAGTACACTACTTTTATGAGGACAAGAATTTATGGATTCTATTGAAGGGAGTTAATACCATTAATGTTATGATCTTTGATAGGACAACTTCTTGATGATAGATTCTTTTCAAGAAAGGGACACAGTTATTTATATACTTATTTTCTGCATAACTTTCTATTTCACTTGATATTGATTGGTCATCTTAATACCATTTTGGTTCCACCCTTCCTGGTTATAATCTTCTCTATCTTTAATAAATAAGACTATGGGTATAATTTTCTTTATTGACATGTTAAACTCCTTCCACCATCTCTACTCTTAAGGAGTATTGAGCCTCACTCTATTTATCATAAAAATGTGTAATAACAACAAAATTTAGTTTTCAGATGGAGGATAGGGGTCTCATTACAAGTTGGCCTACCATGTTCATAAGGTTGTATCAAAGTGACATTCCCACTATGGCTGCGACACCAAGATTATGATCCATTGGATAGCAAAAATATCCTTGGAATAGGAGGTCTCATCACAAGTTGGCCTGATCACTTTCGTTACATCCTAGTGAATGGCATTGTGGTCATCTGGTTACCATGCCAGCACACTGATCTCTTCTGTAGAACAAAATTGTAACTCTACATTTATAAATTGAGGATCCTGGCTCATATGGGTTAAAAAACAAACCTGTCCAGGCTATGGACGTTTGCTAGTAGCAGAGGCTCTTCTTATGGTATTGAAGTTATATCTTATCATCAATTATTACTATAATACCCTCTTCTTATTATTTCTTTTTATTGGAGAAGTTATTTCCTTATTTTTTCCCCGTTTTGAACCTTTATGCATGAGAAATTGGTTTCCAATCAATTGCATCATTCTCGACTAGAATACCATGAGCAAAGCATCTTTTTGGCACATTGTTGTCCTTTTCTTTCTGGCATAACTTATCATCAATCCAAGCATCTTATCTTTTATTCATAACTGTCTTTACACACTCCACTCTCATTATAACCATACCTCTTGTCATCCTATCATTTATATGCGTACTCTATTTCATTTAATGACGTATTGTTCTTTCCGTTTCCTTGCTATTAGAATAATCCTTTCCTTGTCTACTCAGTCATAGGCAACCTCTCTTTTTAAGGAGGGGGAGGATTCCCATTACACCTCTGCATGCACTGTATTTATTCCGCTTACTGGACTTGATATGTTGCTATGATATCCCATGATCAAATGGCATGTGGCAATATGATAGTCTTAGAGTTAATATCATTAATTATCATGGAAATTTTGCTTAACATTATGGAATTTAGTTTCTATGTCTACTTGCTATTCTATTTTACCAAAGTAATTGTTGTTCTCTGCTATGTTTTTGATGTGTTAATCTTTGAAAATTGTAGAGTGAATATTGGAAGAAATCGAGCATTATGGGTGGAAAATCTATTTGTCGAGAACCCTTGATGTTGGAAATTTTTGACCGAGCGCAAGAAATTCTAGTGCGCATGGGATGGATTTCATATTTCACCAAGCTTCAGACCCCTAGCAGTGAAATTACTCTTGAATTTTTACAACACTTATAGAATGGGCAGTCCATAGTAAAAGGTGTAATAATAAAAGTATCATAAGTTGTGATAGTTGAGGTTTCTGGGCTATTGGTAGAAGGAGCAACATGGCCAGAAAATCATGTAATGTTGCATGGCGCAGTGGAGATTTTCAAAGGCGCACGTGAAGAGCTAACTCAAAAAGGCAAGGGCATTCAACTGTCCTCTATGGGAGAACCATGGTGCGAATTGGCAAGTGTCGTGTAATAGTACATTACCTGTGATGGTCGACGAGATGTGGTAAAACCACGACAACTTAAACTTTTAGCCGTTTCAAAGAAAAATCTTGCTATCAATTTGCCATTTTTCTTAAATTCATTGTTGCATGATATAGTTGATAGAGTAAGATGGGCTAAACATCCTGATACTATAGTCAGTCATCATGGGTTGATCAGACTGATTGTTAGTCACAATATTGCTTAGCAATATTTAACTTGGGATAATTTTATAACTCCACCAGAGATTGGGCCAGACCTTGTAGTCCAAAATTTTGCAACCTTGGAAATTGAACAACAGAACCCTATTTTGAAGAGGAAAAGAACAGCTCATATAGTAACAGGACCTAATAAGCACAGGAGTTTTGTGAAGATGAATCCATTTTATAGGACTTTTGTAGATCCTCAGGGTAGCGCTGAGTGCTCAGTAGAGGCATCTAGTCCAAATGTTGTACATGACTATGAACCTGAATAGGAGGAAGAATGCAATTTTGAACCTGAACAGGAGGAAGAACCCAATTCTGAACCAGTACAGGAGGAAGAACATGATTCTGACCCAGAGCAAAGGGAAGCACAATACTTTTCTCAAGATGATGGTGAACCAAAAAAAGAAGTAGGGCCTTCTCAAACACCACCCATGAGCCCCCGAGATGATTTCTTGTAGGAATTTGAGGAAGGGATGGGCCAAGTTCTTGCAAATTTGAGCACATGTATACAACCTGAAGGATTACTCGACCAGAGCTTGAACAAGTATCAATCCATAGAGGATTCTTGTCACACGAAAATTTTGTCTTCCCTAGAAGCTACAGACTGGGCCAAGGAAGTGGACATAGAAAAATTTCATGAATCTGATAACCAGTCAGGTGACACAGTTATAGTGGAACATAGCCAAGATGAGAACCAAGATAAGACACAAAGAGTATTGATAAACCTATTCCTATAGAGGATGCTTCTAAGAAGAAGCAAGTGGCTGAAATAAAGTTAAGAAAGCTGAAGAAGAAATATCGAAAGCTGAAGAAGATAGTTAAGTGGTTGCGTTAGAAATTAAAAGTAGATGCAAATGGGGAAGCTCCGAGCATTATTCTTGAGTTAGTCATTGTGGCCACACAGGAAGAAGTATGTGAACGTAAGGCAATAGGAACCCAGACTAAATCTATTTCTACTTAGACGGTAGCCACACAAACAAGCTTTCATATAGATTTGATAGATATGGCTATTCAAATGGAGGGTTTATCGTCTCACAACAAAAGCACCTAGATAGAAGAAATATTCGATGATGCTCCATCAAGCAATGATCCTATTATTCTAGGGTTACAGGAGGAGCTGGTATAGGCCTAGCTTTCTTTAGCACAATGTAAGAACGAGACATTTCCTCTACAAAAGTACCAGGAGCTGTAGAAGAAATTCAATGATTTGACCATAATTGAGGATGAAACTTTTTCTAAGTCAAGGTAGGAGGAAGAAAAGCTGAGGAAAGTAAAAGCCAAGCTAGATAAGGTTGTGGGTCAGATTGATGTTATTTGATCTTTATATTATGATGTCTTATCTTGCAGATCTCCTACTACAAACTATGCTCTATTTTTGTTGGAAAGATATTTATTGTTGAAAATTAAAGCTATCAAGGCCAGCAAGTTAGTTGAATTGAAGAAAACCGAAAAATTCATAAAATGTTGTAAGGAGCATGGGATAAAATTCCAACGTCTTCTCTGTGAACTTTATTTGCATAATTTTTTATTAGACAGGGAGTTGGATAACAATCCTAGCCCTTTTATTGGAGACATTCAGTTCTAGGCCTTTATTTCCTTTGCAGTGAACCAACTTAAGTGGTCCAGGGCTTATAACACCTTCCAGAGGAAAGAACATGGACTGGATTTGCGGGTAAGGGGTGAACCTACTCAACCCTTGCACCTTTTTGTTAGACACGAGAGGTTCATGAAACAGGAGGGAGTAATTAAAAATCTAGGGCCTATACATAAAGAAATTGTGCAACCAAGAAGGACATATTTCTTATCCATACAGGAAAGGTCATTACTTACATCCAAACAGAGATGGATAATCTCTGCCATAGTGTCAAGAAGAGAGAACCATTTGGCTATAGGAATTTTAAAGCTCTCGTAGGCCGTTTTGTCACATACAGTAATATTATCTTGAGGGAAGGACCACATTGGCTAGGATGTCAATTTAGGAGCCCTATTATTTGGTATTCTCTTGAAGGATACTTTTCTAATTACGAGTTGCCTAATGGTCATGAACAGATAACCTTTGCAAATTTAATATAAAAGCATGATTTCAGGTTGTATAAGGAAAAAATCTTTCCTACTTACTCTTTAAATGCATTACATAATAACTACTTATTTTCATGAGGGCACGAAAAAAGGTAAGTAGGGAGTATGTTGGGCCGTGCAACATGTATAAATTTACCCTTGATTGCATTATCTTTTTTCTCCTTTTTATGCATTTGTGCCATGATGTAATATGTTTTTGATAGAATTTCAATAGAAAGTGAATGAAGTCACTTTTGATATGATTTGGCTGTCAAAACTAACTTTCATTTCTTTTTATGTAGAGATTAGTGAATGGGATAATTTTTGTTCAATCTATTGAACAACAAAGGCTAAATAAGGAGAAAAGAGCGCATCTTGTGCGCTTAAGTTGAGAAGTGAATCAGAAGGATCAGCGCAGGATGAAAGTTTGTTCTGATAATAGCATGTGGTTGTGAATTCCTCAAGATCTCCTAATCTTGAGGAATCATAGTTATCTCTTTTTCTCTTTGACTATAAGAGGGGAAAAATGAATAGAATAGAAAGACTTTGGCCTTTTACTTTGACTATAATTTTAAGAGACAGAGTGTTATTCTGAAGAACACATTATTACTGTAATGAAATTCGGAGTTAATGAGTAATATATAATTTGTGTTTTAGTTTGCTCACAATATTCTAAGTAACTAAGCAGTAATCACTAGCAGCTTGGGCCCGATCACTGGTGGATTTCACTGCTTTTCCTTGTGTTATATTTTTACCTTTTTACTCCAAGCCTAATTACTTTGTTTCATATTTTTATGATTAATCTATTTGATATAATTGATCTATTTGATATATAAATCACCAGTGTTGAGTTTGTGCATTCCACGCATTATTTCTTATTTATGTTGATTATTTTCATTTATTTATGTCGTAGATTGATTTAATTAGTAGATAAGAATTATTTCCTGTTAATTGAGAGCTAGAGTATTATTGGTTAGATCAGGTGTATTACTATTATGCAAAAGTTTCTATTCAGCTAAAAGAGCTCTGTGACCACTACAGTGCACTTGGTTGATGTTATGGCTGGTAATTGCAATTAGAGCTTTTTGATTGAGATTGAGTTTTGATGCTTGAATAGTTTAATTTCATTGAAGTTACAAGTTTGGTAGTTTATTGTTTGATCCATTTACTCTTGTATTGAAATCAATAAGTTATTTTAGAGCATTACTCTCTGTAGATCCAACGATTTCCATCACTTGCACATATTGTGTACACTCTTGAAATAAAAATACTTACCCAGGTCGATAATTAATGTGAGGCATTTGGGACTTCTAAAAGACATCTTATATGCACCCAACAATTTTTAGGTCCAAAAGAACAAGGGATTGTGACACTAATAGACATGTGTATATTAAAATGGAGAGCTCTCTAGATGAGTTAGATACATTGATTTTTGGTTTTTGAAATGCAGTACTTCAATTTTTTTCATTTTGTACCTTCCATTGTTTTTAAATGTGTTATTTTTTTTTCATTTTGTACTTTCCTTTAATGAAACCATTCAATTTAGTTCTTGGTTTGTAGGAAAATTTGATTTTCACAATAGAGTGTTATAATCGGGTCATGGCAGGTTTATATCAAAATTCTTCTTAGAAATATTATTCGTGACTAGAACGGGAAATTGAACCTGTAACAAAATTTAAAAATTTAAAATATAATATTTATAAATTCATTATTTTTATTATATTATTTTATATTTAATTTATAATATTTTAAAAATTAAATTATTATTATAGTTATTTAAATATTTGTTAAAATTTTCAAATCCCATGTATTGTAGCTTTCCTTGGGAAATTGTAAAATATCCCATGTCTAAGTTGCATTCCACTTTTAGACTTTGTATGCCCTTTTTGCCTCTTTATGAACGATGCATTGGGTGGAAATCAAAATTTGATGATATTTGTGGTGCTTTAGTCTCTTTTTGGGTATTCACAGTATGGGTTAAATTTCAACCCCTTCTCCAAGGTAGCGAATTACAACTATCACACTTAGACCCATCTTCAAAGTAACTACTTTAAACTTTCTAAAGATAGGATCATTGATATTACATGTCCTTGTTGAGGATGTTAAACATTCAAGAGTGTGTAACTTTTTTCCTTTGTTTCTTTCTTGAATATTTATGGTTAGTGGAAAGGTGCAAGATTGATTGAAGTTCCATTGAAAATAACATGACAAACTATTAGTTTTATTTGTTTCTCCAAGCCTTTTTTCTAGAAGCTTCCTTGTTTTCTCTCTACACAATTCTTAGAGTGTTAGTAAGAGAGACAAAAATGTGAGCTCTTGTTTTGAGTTAAGATATGGATTTTTGGTTGTTGTACATTTCTTCATTTTTATTCATATATTCAATTAGCTATGTGTTCATTGATATATCATAAGGACTATTTCTCTTTCTAAATTGAGTTATGTTGCCACTTTATCCTCACCCAAGGGTTTTTGGTCAAGGTTTAAAATAGCAACAAAAAATTCCAATTTAATTTGACCTTGAATTAAATTGAAATTTTATTCTCATAGCAACTTGTAATAGTTAATTAAGTTAAATTGACTAAATTGACTTAGGAAATTTGAGTTGGAAGTCTATCTAGAGTCATGTAGAGTGATCCCTAAATTTTAGGGGCCCAGGTTGAGCTCTTTTGAGTTGTAATTAGATAACTCACTCTAACTGAGTTATAGTTAGTTAAACTAGTTCTAAATATTGGAGGAACTAGTAGAAGTCTAGTAGTGGGGAAGTGCACTAGTGCATCCTCAGTACCACACCAATTAACTGAATATTCACTCATAAATAACTCATGTATGTCAGTTCAGAGGAAGACCCAGTTGAGATAAGAGTTCAGGGACAATGTACTATCAATTGTATAATTCTCCAAGTTGTACAGATGGTGCATGAAATCAGTTGAGGGCCTATGGATGGATTGTGCAGTTATGGAGAATGGATTTTCCAATCAAATACAAGCTAATTCTCTTAGTAATGCGCAATAAAGTAGGGTCTTGGAAGGCAACATAATTGACTAAGTGTTGGCTTGAGTTGGCTTGTGAGGTAGAGAGTTAGATTGTATTAGTGCAAGAATTGTTTGGGTTGAACAAGCATTGTATTTTCTTCTTAGATATTATAGTTAATGCAATATAGATAGTCGAGATTTTTAGAAAATGCTTTCCCCAGAGAAATATTGTGTTATGTGCAATTAATATTCTTCCTTTCCTGCTTATTGTTTTCATTGATTAATTTTGGTTTCTGCTGAAGAGTAGAGTATATTATTGTCTTATATTTTAGCATATCACATAAGTTGTTGAATATACAGTAAAAACATACATGGTATCAGAGTTTAATATAGTATATAAGAGGTAAATTCGAGTTTGGTGTGTAGGTGAAATGAATTTGGAAGTTCATACTTCAGAGTCAATAATATGTCTATCTACAGTATTAGACTTGAGTATGCCCTGGAGGGAAGCTCGAATTACATATCCTGGAAAGCGATGATGGTGGTAGTGCTGGAAGACAATGGCCTTAAGGAATCTATAGATCATGACATTCCAAAGCCTCCAAAGTCTGATGCTAAATATCTAGTTTAATGGAGAAAGTGCGTGGAAAAAGCGAGAAGGATTATCATGGAAGGAGTGAAAGATCACATTGTCTCGAGTCTCCAAGGTAAGGGCACTCCATACACAATGTGGAAGGAATTGATGAACCTATTTAAAAATAGTAGTGACCATAGGAAGTTGGCACTAAAGGAAAAACTCAAAAAGATCAAGATGGAGAAGGGCGACTCAATTCCGAAGTGCTTGACCAAGTTGACCCACTGTCGGGATTACTGTTGTCGAAGATGATATGGTGAGCCTAGCTCTTCTAGGGCTTTCTAAGAGCTAGCATAGATACCAGGAATTAGTTGATAGGGAGAAGCTACCAAATTGGGAGTGGTTGTGGTCAGATTTGGTACAGGATGAGATTCGGCAGAACACTAGAGATGAATCCTCATCAAAGGCTGATGATGAGGATAATTATGCCTTAGCAGGTAAGGCAAAGAAAGGGAAGGGGAATACATCCCATTCCAAATTGGATTATTGTTAGGGTGATAAGAAGAAGGACATGTCAAAATTCAAGTGCTTTCATTGTCATGAGCTGGGACATTTTACCACAAAGTGTTTGCTCAAGAAGGTCAGTAAGAAGCCCTCAAGAGGAGCATCAGGTGAGGCCCTTGCCTCACAATTTTAATTGGAATTTAGCCTCATCCATTATATGGTATCATCAATGATGGGTAGTTTATGGTACATATATAGTGGAGCTTGTTTCCACATGATCGGTAACAAAGAGCTCTTCAGTAACTTGGAGGATAAGGATCTTCAGGTGCATATCGAGATGGGTGATGATTAGAGGTATAGTTCTACCAGTCTTAGTATAGTTACCTTTCAGAGGGATTCAGGTTCTCCCACCACTTTGTGATATGATATTTACGTTTCTAGTTTGGAAAATAACTTGGTATCTATTTCCATGTTGGAGGATAGAGGCCATGATGTGATATTTAGTAAGGGAAATTCGTTCCTCCGTCACATAGCTAGAGGATAGGTGAAGAGGATAGGGGTTTGAGTGAAGAATCACTACAAGTTGGAGGTAGAATATTGTGTTTCCTTGAGCATGAAAGAAGAGAAGGAGTAGAGCCAAGACATCGGTGAGTTGTGGCATAGGAGGTTGGGTCACTTTCACCATGGCACTTTGAAGATCATGCAACAAATTTATAGCAGTCTTCCCAAAGGTACACTAGAGTAGGTAGACACATGCAAAGGGTGTACATTAGGAAAATACACCAAAGCTTATTTTCATGAAAAAGATACTCAAGCATAGGTGATCCTTGTTTAAGTTCACTCAAATGTGTGTGGACCATTCTCGATAGCATCCATGGCCAAGAACAAGTATTATGTTATATTTGTTGATGATTTTTCTTGTAAGTGTTTGATCTTCTTCATGCAAAAGAAAGATCATACTTTTACAAAGTTTTGTGAATTTAAAGCATTGGTTGAGAATGATACTGGCAAGAAGGTTAAAGCTCTGAGGAGTGATAATGGTGGAGATTATGTGTCGAATGAGTTTAAAAACCTTTGTGCAACAGAAGGCATTTGACGAGAGTTGATAACACCTCATAACCCATAGAAGAGTGGGGTGGATGAAAGGAAAAATAAGCATTGTAGGAAAAGCATAGAAGATCTTGCGTGATCAGGGCCTACCACTACACTTGTGAGCTGAGGCATGCAATGCAACTATTTATTTACATAACAAAAGCCCTCATCGAATTCTTGAGACGAGTACACTAGAAGAGTATTTTTCAGGGAAGAAAATAGATGTGTGACACTTCAAGACTTTTGTTTCATCATTCTACTACCATGTAACCAAATCTACACATAAGAAGCTTGAGCCAACAATAGAGTTGGGGATATTTTTGGGGTACACTGATACACCTCACAACTATTAGGTGTACATTTCGACCAACATGATGATAGTGGTTCATAGGGATGTGAAATTCAATGAAGAGAAGGCCATGAGATGCTCACTTTAGAGGGAGCTTCAGCTACATGTAGTGGAGGAGATTTTAGCTCCAATGGAGGAACCTCAAAATGATGTGGCGCAGCCACATGCATAGGATCAGGGGGTGGAGGCACTCACTGATGCAGAGTCTTCCAAATATGGGAGAAAGAACAATAGAGAGGCTGAAAAGTTATTGTATGATGCTAGAAAGAATGTGGGAGCACCCACATCAAAACACAGGTAGAGGAGGTAACTAGATAGGTACACTGGCTAGATGGCTCTGAGGAAAAGATGTGTAGAGACTGAACCATCCTCTTTTGAGGAAACAATATAGCAACTAGTTTGGCTTGATGCCATGGTTGAGGAGTATGACTTCATTGTTAGGCATAGTGTTTGGGATGCGGTCTGAAGACCGGTGGACAAGTTGTTGGTGTATTCTATTAGAAAATTATATATTACGGAGCAATGGAACACATAAAATATTGTAGAAATATAAACACAGAAAACACATAAAACACGAGAGACACAGATATACGTGGTTCACCCAGTTTGGGCTACGTCCACCTTGAATAGCCAGTCCTTCCTTTCTATTATCCAGCAAAATGAAGAGACACAACCTACAGCAGATTCATTGTAATATCCTCTATTTTCTCTCACAATCTCACCTCTCTGCTTCTCGCTCAAAGAATACACATCTATTACATAGCCTCAAATACAATGCCCTCATACAAAGAAAGGGGTTTCCTTCTAGGGAAAAAAACCATAAACTAAACATAAGTTCTACCGTTAGATCATCCGCCTAATGAATGGCCCAGACTGACTAGAAATTACTATAATTTTACAAGGCAATTTTACATCTATTTTTAGCTTTGGGCGTGCTGCCCCTAAGCCCCCGTCGGGGGATTGCTAGCCCCCGGACCCCCTAGCCAGGGGGAATGGCCCACCCTGACCCCCACAGGGGGGAAAATTCCCCCCCACACCCCCCCTGCATAGATGGGAGTACAAACTTCCTGGGGTATACATCCGGTTGAAACAAAGACCTCTAAACAATCATGCTCCACACACAACAATCTCCCACTTGGAGAATGATTGTAGCAACTCCACCGCTACTTCATTTGCTGGACAATGACTCCTCTTTGGACCTGGCTATTTCTCATCTTCATCTTCATCCTTGAAGACCAATTGAAACTGAGCATACTCTTAGTTTCTCCCTGGTTACAACTTTTGTTAGCATATCTGTAGGATTCTGCCTAGTGTGTATCTTTTCCATCTTCAACTCTCCATCTTCCAACACTGATCGTATGAAATGGTACTTGAGTTGTATGTGCTTAGTCCTAGAATGAAATGTTGAGTTCTTTGCAAGATGAATGGAACTTTGGCTATCACTGTATAACGTGCCCATATCATCCTCCTTACCTAATTCATCCATAAACCTTTGTAACCAAATCATTTCTTTACTAGCCTCTGTAGCAGCAACATACTATGCTTCTGTTGTTGAAAGTGCAACAACACTTTGGATTTTTGAAACCCAACTGGCAGTTGTTCCACCAACAGTAAATACATATCCTGTAGTGCTCCTCCTGTTATCTCTGTCACCTGCCATATCTGCATCAACATATCCCTGTAGGGAAATGTTTGAACCACCAAAGCATAATCCTTGATTTGTGGTACCTTTCAAATATATGAGAATCCATTTCACTACCATCCAATGTTCCTTTCCTAAAATGTTCATGTATGTGCTTACAACTCCCACTCCATGTGCAATATCAGGCCTTGTGCAGACCATTGCATACATTAAGCTTCCAAATGCTGATGCATATGGAACTTTAGACATATAATCCATGTCTTCTTGGGTCTTTGGGCACATTTCCTTGCTAAGTTTTAAATCGCTAGCAAAAGGTGTACTAACTGGTTTTGCATTGTGCATGTTAAATCTTTTCAACATCTTTTGTATGTACTCATTCTAAGACAATGTTAATTTACGATTTTCCCTATCTCTAGTTATTCTCATACCAAGGATTTGTTTTGCAGCTCCCAAATCCTTCATTGCAACTGAATTTGCCAATTTTCTTTTGAGCACATTTATTTCCTGCATGTTAGATCCTGCAACAAGCATGTCATCTACATACATAACAATATAATATAGCTGCCATCATTTTGCTTTTTCAGATAAACACAATGATCAGAGTGACATCTAGTATAACCTTGTTCAGACATAAACTTGTCCAAACGAACTTGTCCAAAATCTCCTTGAACATAGTCATGAAAGTATTTCTTATCAGGTGTGGCATGGAATGAGGCCCCTCAATCTACCACACAGGAATCAGTAATATTTTCAAAAGAAAGAATCAAAGCATCTTGTAACACCTCCCCTGTCACATTTGCTTCATGATTGTTTTCTTATTGTGAATCTCCTTCTTTTCCCTTCCGAGATCTACAGTCTTTCTATAGGTGTCCTTTCTTTCCGCACTCTAACACACTATCCCTGATTTGGACTTGGATCTACCTTTCCTTGATTTACTGCGATATCTTGAGCTCTTTCCTCTTTCCATTTTTCTTCCCCTAGACTCTGCACTCAAAGCATTTCCCGATGTCTCACCGGAGCTTTTCC